>PVJS01016269.1:0-37711 GCA_004027185.1 Glis glis
CCAGCATTTTTTATTTTTTGTTTTGAAAGAGTCTTGCTAGGTTGCTGAGAGTCTCACTTTGTTGCTGAGACTGTCCTTGAACCTATGATCCTCCTATCTCAGCTTCCCAAGTACTGGGGGATTACAGGCATGTGCCACCACGCCTGGCTAACTAATGGATAATTTTTAACCAGACATTTGAATAATGTTAAACCATTTTTCTGTGTTGATCCATTCCCCTCCCAATCAAATTGTTCTTGAAAGAAATAGGATAAAGTTAATAGACCAAAACAAGTTACAGATCTTGAATTAACCAGAAGTGATCTTTTAAAAATGACAAGATTGCCCTTTTATGACAACAAATGTAGATCTACTATTTGAAAGTGGTCTAGAATCCCAGATTGGGTGGGAAAGGCCAGTCAACTGTGAAATAGGTTGTCAAAAATAAAAGTCTAAAATATGACTCAACCACACATACCTACCCAAAAATCCCAATTGTGTTGGAAAGTCTAGAATGTGCATTTACTTCACAGAAGATCAACTGAGTCTCCCTGCAGATAAAATTGGAATTTCTTAAATAAAAAACAAGCTTGCTTCAGTGACAAATCTCCCTGTAATTGGAATACTTCAAAATATTAAACATGTAATCCACGAGTAATTGGAAGGCAGTGCACGTTTCCATAATTAGTCCATCACTTTTATTTACCTCATGTATAATACATGACAGCCCACACCGTAAAATAAATTACCAGCTAAATGTCAAATCTCCCCTCTTATTTAGGCCATCTGCCTAGGTGTTCAGATTGACACCCACTGGCATGAGAAATTAGAGACCAAATCCGACTATCAGAGAAGAGCTGCTGCCCAATGGATCAAACAACATCAGACTCATTCTTGCTTGCTTTCCTCTCCTCTATCATCCCCTACCAATTCCCAAAAGTTTAATGATCTAAATCCCTTTTTTTGTAAGTTGTGACTGCATTTCAGGACACAGGAAACAGAATCAGGTATCTTCCTACAAGAATGTGACCCTCAAGTTACCTTCAATTATTTCATTGACGAGAGAAAGCCTTTGGTTTACGAGCCCATCACTATTGAATTCCTCCCGTGAACTTTCCAGGAAGGAGAATTTTAGAATTTTAGAGAATGCTGAACAGGCTCTTTCTTCATAACAACCAGTTTCACTAGTATTCTCTCTTTTCTGCAATCAGTTTTGGAGACTCTGATTGGCACATCCAGGATCAGAGAGAAGCAGGGCTTGCCTGTCAGCTCTGGGGAAGCCCAGAAGATTCAGAGCAAAGTTCAGAGGCAATCCCTTGGGCTCTACACTTTCTACTCTCCCTCTCCACTCTAAGAGCCTAGTGAAACAGCCCATGAAACTCAAGCTAAGGGGTTCTATTTTCCCATCTGCCTATGTAAGGCCAATATCATTGTTTTACCAATTCAACTTTTAGATTTCAAAAGCAAACTAAAAACTTCCATTTTTGTAAAATTTCAAATTTTTATAAAATTGAGAATGATGCTACCTCCTGCTGTTCCCAGTCCTTCTTGCTCATAAGCTTGGAGGCCTCTTTGAAATATTTTCAAACTTCTCCTCCAGTTCATTTTGATAAGCACCATCATTCAAAGAGGAAAGAAGAACATACTGTGACTCAAGTGCTAATAATGCTGCTCCTTCCAAGGGGGAAGGGAAGCCAGCTGGTTGGTGTCATTCCCGTAGCACAGTCTTTGTGAGCAAGCCGGATACAAACAGGTAAGAGGGCCTGTGATACAACTAACTTCATCTGACAAGCCTTGAATTTCAACTCTAATGTAAATGCCTTTTGTGGGTTGGGATAAATTACATAACCACCTCTTCCTCCTCCAAAGAATAATAGAAAATAATTCACTGTACTTGTAACACACCTTTCATTGCCATAGCTCAAACACTTGGATTAGCTCCCCACCTCCCTGTCATGCTGTGATGTGATAATTAATTAGCTAATGTCTGTAAAGTGCTTTCAAGATGGAAAGTGCCATATGAGTGCTACGTGCCACCTATGAGTACCAATAAAGCCAACCTCGTAGAGAACATAATAGATCAGCAGGGGACCAAGTGAATAGCCAGCTTGAAAAAGCAAGGGGACAACAAACAAAAAAACATAGTGACCATGCAGAAGAGACTTCTCAAGTCATGGACTTTTGGTGCAAGAAAAGCAACACACATACCAGTATGGAAACATATTTTGGGATCAAGACTAGGGCCAATGATATAATCACTGGACTCTCATCAAACCCACAGTGCATTCTTGGGGGATGTTAGTATAATCAATATTCTCAAAAGAGTTAGAGGTCTCATTCAAAGTGATATGATGGACTATTTGCCTGAAGATCACAGGCCCTACTTAGCAAAAGGGATAAATGAATGCTTTATATTGATCCATATCACCTTATAATTTTCAAAGTCCTTGCCCCATAAAACATCTCTCTGCATCTGTATAATGACTCTTTCAAGTGGATAGAGTGAATGTTATTATAATAACTTTTTTTTGGTACTGGAGATGGAACCCAGGGGCCTTCTACCTCCAGGATACACTCTCAGTCCTATTTTATTTATTTTTACGTGGAAACAGGGTCTTGCTAAGTTGCTAAGAGCCTCACTAAGTTGCTGAGGCTGTCCTCCAACCAGCAATCCTCCTGGCTCAGCCTCCCAAGTACTGGGATTACAGGTGCACGTCACCATGCCCGGCTTAGAGTGGATGTTATTATTCCCATTTTACAGATGAGGCCATTGAGGGTCAGGGGGATTGACTTGATCAAAATTACAGAGCTAGCAAGTGATGAAAGAGAATTTCTACCCTGTCTTTCCATCACAAGCCCAGAGTTCTTTCACATGATTCCGTATTAGTTAATAGGCATGATACAATTTGAAAACATTTCCAGTATACTTCAAAATATTTTAATGTATGTATTTACTTTGTTTAAACAATTTCTTCTGGAAATGTATGCTAAGTAGTAAAGAAGATACTTTAAAATGTAGCATTTATAGCATTTTTATAAGAGTGGGAAATAGGAAAAATCCTAATGTTTGGCAGAAACGACTGAATAAACACTGCTCTACTCACAAGATCAAATATTAGGAAGCAACCATTTAAAATAATGTCATAGAAATATCTTCATTGGCATGAAAGATTTTCACTATAACTTGTTGAATGTTTTATAGTGTCCTTTAAAAAATAAATTGTGCACACATCATAGAACAATATATAGAAAGATACGCAAGCCAGTATTAAGGTAGTTTCTCCTGGATGATAGGATGGTAGGGATTTTCATCTGTTGGATAATCTGTACTTTCAGATTTTGTTCCATTTATTCATATAATAAAACCATGATAAAAATCATTGCCACACAAATCACTTCAAGTCACCACAAAGGTGCTGGGCTCAGGAAGGTCCTCATTTAAAATGCTTCCCTACAGCCAGGCATGGTGGTAGTGCACACTTGGGAGGCTGAGACAGGAGGACAGCCAGTTCAAGGTCAGCCTAAGCAACTTAGCAAGATTCTCAGAAACTTAGCAGAACCCTGTTTCAGAATAAAAAGCAAAACAGGGCTGGTGCTGTAGCTCAGAATTACAATGGCCCTGGTTTAAATCCCTAGTACCAAAAAAAAATAAATAAATAAAATAATAAAATAAAATGCCTCCCTACAAATGACCTGAACAGAGAAAAGGCTACAACTAGGATATAAAGGCAGGATTGCTCCATCCCTCTGCCTTTCATTTGCTGCTCACTGATAAGTGTGCTGGAAGATGCTATTGCCCTTTCTTACACAGCAGTCTTTCTACTGGCTAGAATTGGTTAAACCACTAAAGCCCATTCTCCTATGTCAGCCTCCTCTGTCTACACCACTGAGAATGTGTTGGTTCTGCAAAGGTTCTAGAAATGTACTACTATCTCCTGACATGAAAGAGTATACTAAACTAAAACTTGATTTAAGATGAATACATGGGTCCTAGGTGGGATGTAGCTAAGTGGTAGAGTGCTTGCCTCCCATGCACAAGGCCCTGGGTTTGAGCCCCTGCAACACACACACACACACACACACACACACACGATGAATACAGATGAAACACACACGTGTTTAAATTGTAGTTTAAATTGCAGCAAGAGAAGCTAACATTAGATACCAGGAAAGGATGGGAGAGAGGGAAGCGAAGAACTTTATAGAAATGCATTCTTTGTGGGCTTGGAAGATGTATAATCAAAGGTTTTTAGAGTTGGTGTGGTAGGCAGAATTCCAAAATGGCTCCCCATGATCCTCCCAATCCCGTCGATGGTGACTATGAAGAGACACTGTGCCCCTGGTTATGTTATATCACGCGGCAGTAGGTATTTGTTATTAAGGCTACTCATCAATTGACTTGATTGAGTGAATCAAAAGGTAAATTACCCAGGAGGGCTCACTTTAATCACAAGAGTCCTGGGCCATGAGAGGAGGATATAGATGGCCTCTAGAAGCAACATGTGACTCCCAGCTGACAGCCAGCAAGAAAAACCAGAGACCTCAATCCTACAACCACAGGAACCTACACCTGACAACATCCCAAATGGGCTCGGAAATAGATCATCCTCCAGAGACTTCAGATTAGAGCCCAGTCCAACCAAAACCTTGACCTCAAATTTAAGGGACCCTGAGCCAAGAACACAAGTGAACCTTCCAGAATTTCTGACCTACGGAACAGTGAGACAATAAATGGGTATTGTTTTAGGACACTGAGTTTGTAGTAATTGCTTAAGTAGCAATAGAAAATAATGTAGTTAGAAAATGCCATAGATGCTGTTTTACCTACTTCCCTAGTTCGATCAATAAGGAAACTGAAACCCAGGGATGCTGAGGGGTTTAAGAGGAAATCATGACAAAACTGGGTCTAGAGTGCAGGTGATGTGGGTGCATAGCCCAGGCCCTGTCCCCATCTCACCTGCCTGCTCCCAGCAAGCTCCCAGGATCGCTTTTATCCAGTGTGGCTTAGAGTCTAAGAGGAAAGATAAGATTGTCACTTGAGGTCCCTGCCAGCACTACAATTCTAATGTATTGTTTTGATTTCTAAAAAATGAACTAAAATTGATACAGAATGCACAGACACTTCTCTAATTTAAAAACAATCAATAACACATATAACCTTCACCCAAGATTTAATATGCTGACGATGCTATACAATCTACTTCATTCTCCGGTAAGTGACAATTTCAGTTTTCAATTCAGTGAAGTTCAGCAAAATTTACCATATTCAAATACCCTGGGAGGTTACATGCAGAGAAATCTTTGGGGGCCAGAATTCTATGATTTTCCCTCATTTAAGTGAATTTAAATTGTTTGAAAAAAATATGTCCATGAAGAAAGTTGAGAAACTTTCATGGAGAAAAATCATCTTCAAAAGTCACCTATATTTTCATATTGTCTCTGCGACAGAATGTCAACATACTATCATACGTATTAAATTCTAGTAAATTCTGAAGGCAATGTCCGTCAGTTGCATTTCTAGCAATTTGCCAAGACTAAGACATTAGCTCTTGTCTCTTTGGGGATTAATTGAGTATCATTAATGCATGTAACACAATTCATGATGATGTGATAGACAGCTGGGAATTTACTCATAAGAATGAGTAACCAGGAATGAGTTTGCTCACTATCTAACCATGCTTAAATTCAGATGCATTGAAGAAACCAAAGTCATATGGTGTTTGAAATGGTCACTTTCTGAAGATGCCACAAATTAATTTTCCCATGGACCTGTGTCTACTTTTAATGTTGTTTTTCTCCTCATTGTAGTTCCTTAAGATTCATGGCTCCCCCCCCCCCACACACACACTCCATAGGATACAGAGAGGGATGTTGAAAGGCGATTGATAATTCTCCCAGTTAAGCTGTCCATTTCTACCAACTAGAGTCACTCAGGAGAAGCCACGGCCTTTAAATGCATCTACAGGGCACAATTTGTTCTTCTTTAACTCCTTGCTAATTGTTTTCCACAAACAGCTGTGGTACTCACTTAATTGCACAGCTTTGTTTTGTTTCTGTATTTTACAGATTTTAGGTTCCAAATTCTAAGGTCTTTTCATGGATTACCCAAGAGTAGCACTGCCCAATACAACTCTTTCTCATAGAAACATTCTCTGTGTATCCAAGATGGTAGCCACTAGCCAAATGTGGCTACTGAGCACTGTGGAAAGTGGTTGGTGTGACAGAGGTACTGAATTTTTAATTTTATTGAATTTAAATTAATTTAAATTTTATTACCGAATGCAGTCCCTGGCTACTGCATTGGATACTGCAGCCCCACAGAGTTAGGTCAGGGTGGGCTGAGCTGTTAAAGTCAGGCAAGATCTGGGAGGAATTCTCTGGCTCCTTGCGAGTAGTTTCTTTAGGAATGCGTATTTACTCTGGCAGTCTTGCTCTGGCCCACATTATCTGGCTATTCACCACATAAATGTGTATATTATAACTATATTCCTTTCTTGCTTATAATAATAACAAAAGCAATAACAATGACTCCTATTTACAGAGTGACTATGGTGGACCAGGTATTGTGCCAGACACAATTGCATGGAACCTTCTTAGAAGGGTTTCTGAACATGTTGCTTCATTCATTTAATAAGTATACAATTGAAACTAAGTACATGAATCCATGGTGGTTTAGCTGTGCTATTATTTGTAGTATTTGATGTACTGCATCTCATAATATAGTCTGATAATTGAAGTACAGGAAAATTATTAGCATTACATTTCCATGCATATTTTATCATACAAAAGACATCCATTGTTTTCCTGCCTTTCTCCTAGTTTCATTAGAGTAAGTAAACAAACATAACTGTGGGTACGAGAAAACAAAAACTACTCTGATAGAAAGTTGGTACCAAATAAATTCCCTTAGACATTTTGGATCAATATACATCCAGAAACAAAGGTCTAATAATCTGTGAGAGAGAACAGATCTCCATGGCAGAAAGAAACAGAGCCAGTGTGTTTGATGATCAGATGATAGAGTCTAGGTCTGAAAATTTATAGGTTACAGGATGGAGAAGGTATCCAAGTCCTAAACACAAGGTCTTCTATGAAGCCCAGGGCTTCATTTTGAAAGGACTCTTAACTGAGAATTCTCAGTCCATCTCCACTTTTTTTTTTAATACAGTGATGATGAGCAACAGTCACCATCAATAATCCACCAATACTTACTGTGGAGCTATTTTTCTATTTTGTTTTAAACTTTTTATACCCAATAAAACATTAAGGTATTTATGATCAAGTATAATTCAACGAAGTTGGTAAAGTACTATCTTAAAGTTGAAGACTTAATAACAACTCGGATCAGAGGCTGGCTGTCACCAGCAGGCAGAGAGCTATGGTACACAAAAACACCAGTTTGTGTGATAAAACCTTGGCAGTCTTGCCTACACACAAACCAGAGAAAATAACATGCCCATGACAGCTACAACAGCAGCAATTTTAAACTTCTTACTGATGAAATGCACTTTGCAGTCATAACTCTTGCATAAATCTGGATGTCAGTTTTTTCATGTTATAATTTTGCAACCCAGTGGATCATTGTGTAGACTCTATACCTGCAAATGAGCCCAATAATGCAGAATGTGCACAAATCATTGAGCTATCAGGGACATCAGGGGTTTGGCTGCTGGGGTTATTAACAGATATTTTTTCACCTAGAAGCACAGACTAAAATCAATCATTCTGATAACTAGGCATGGCATGAGCTGTCTGTACCTTCATTTCAATTTGATTAATCACATATACACAGACCTTTACCTTAAAGGAGCAATTGTTCACATTTAATCACAAATAAACATTCACGCATAACATCAGACACTACTAAATTTAACCACAATCTATGCTTCCTGTTTTAGCAAATATATTATGATAATATAGCCTTCTGCATGTAAATGCATTGTTTCATTCATTTGGCAAATATTAAAATCAAAGCTAAGTAAAATTATCCACTGCTTTATATCATTTATCATTTATTTGTCACTTGTGAAATTTCCATTATATCCCTATGTTTTATTGCACAATTTATCCTGATAATCAGAGTACAGTTAAATTGTTAGCAGTATGTTTTCTTCCGTAAAGTAGAAAATGGTAGATATCAGGTTTCATCATGTTGCATGTCCTGCTGATGCCAAGATTTGGTTCTATTACCCTGTCAATTTTTCCTGGTTCTCACAAGGAAAAAAAGAAGAGAAAAGAAGAAAACATACAGTTGTGGGTGCAGGATTCTTTTCTTTTAATCTGAAATGAATTTGGGACCAAGTAAATATATCTTATGATCCTCCCAACATTGTTCTCAAGAAACATCACATTAGAGAAGGCACCTCTGCTGTTACTATAACAACAGAAAGGCAGAGTCTGATGAGAATGTTCTGCACTAGAGGGCAGTCTGCAAACCAAGGGGATTCCTGGTTCCTCTTCAAGGAGGCAAGGGTGAATTTTCAGGAAAAGACGCAAAACTTGAAGAAGGTTTTGATGTGTGAATGGGGCATAGGAGGAGTCAGAATTTAAGGAAGGTATATGGACAACTCCAGGTTTATAAACTGCTTCTGGACAAAAGATGCAAAACTGCTATCTCTGCTATCTAGGAAGTCAATAGCAGAGTTACAGCAAAACATTCTATTACTGGGATTTATGCAGAGTTAAGAACTGGTTGGGATTAACCAAAGAGAGAATCACTCCCCAGCTCTCTAACCCAAGGAAAAATAGCATTACCTTCAGAAGGAAGTGTAGTCACTAGCCCAGGGGGCCAAGACCAACTCAGGGCACCCAGGTCCTTAGAGATGTTGGGAATGATCTTGCACATGGCTATCCAGGATAATGCTGAGATGCTCACTGAAGAGCTGGATGTGGATGTGAGTCTCTTATCAGTCTTGTCTGAGACTGCCTCTTTCCCTGCCTTGACTTCAACTTCATTGGCTTCTTCTCAGGTCCTTGACCTTCATGGTCTTCTTGTCCATCTCTCCATACTGGGTTGACCTCTAACTTGGAGTCCACTTGTCTTGTCTGCCACTCCAAAGAAACCCTGGCCAGGCCACTAGTCACGTTCAGCATTACTAGTCTCTTGGTTTCGATTTCTCTCTATCCAAACTCTAGCTTGGCCTCAACATGAAGCTCTTAGACTATCCCAGGATTGAACTTTGCCCCTTTTATGGTCAAAATGGGTGATTAGCTAATTAAGCCACTGTCTAGTAGAGGACACTAATGTCCAATAGAAAAGAAATAAGTAGATGTGTAAAAAAAAAAATAAGAGGGAATCTCTATAAGTTATTTGAAGTAAAATGGAGTGAAGTGAAACCTTCTTTTGTAGGTGGTCAGAGAAGACATCTCTAAAGAGGTGGAAAAGTTGAGATCCAAGAAGAGAAGAAACTGACCATGTGATTGATATGTGCAAAACCCTGTGGCAGGAAATAGCAACCAATTTCATGGTGGTAGAACAGAAAAACAAAATGGATCATCTCAGCAGCAAGCCAAAGAGAGAAGGTCATGAGATGAGAGAGAAGTAGGTACAGGCCAGATCAGGGAGAGATTTGTAAGTCACAGTGAAAGAGTTTGGATTCCATTCCGAGTTTCTTACATGGCATATTGTCACAAGGCCTGAAGAGACCTTTGGGATTCATCCCATCTGTCAGGTAGGAGGTAATTCTTTTGTTTTTTTATCCATGCACCAACTTTTGTAAGTAAACTTGACTAATGTTTGTTTATAATCAGTGAGTAAGCTGCTACTTTAATACCACTACCGTGGAAGAGGCCCCTTCAAGGCATGTTAAATTAACTGATGTGAATAAGAACAATGAATAAAAATACCTCTCTCCTTTAATGAGAACAGCAACTTCTGTTTCCCTGGGCTTTTTCAGTCCCAGAAGGCCTTTTAAAACAGAGCAAGCGTGTTCTGGTTCAAATGCTAAAATCATAATCCTGTCTCTTTCTTGTTGGGTTATGTTTCGAGAAGCCATTTTAGGTCCATCTTTTTTAGCACCAAAGCTCTGGGCAGCTGTAGTTAGAACATTCCGGGCACCTCCACCCATGTGGCTACTTTCCCCTGAGGCTGTGTTCACACAGAACCCAAAGGGCTTCTGGTACTTCATCTGGTACATGGATCCTCCAGTTCAGGAACTGTTCATAAAAGAAGGCCTGGAGTTTGTATTCTGCAAGACCCTTGTACAAAGGCATAAGTAAAACTTCATCCACTTCTCCGATTTGGCATTTCTATAAGGGGTTATGAAATGTGTATGCCGGCACCTTCTGAAACTGTTCATATGTTCTGCATGCACCATCTCTTAGGTATTAGAATCCATATGTGTATTGCTCACTCTACAAAGAGGCAAAGTTGTGCAATGAAAATTAGATTTTACTCTAGTTCTGTAACTAATTTGTTTTGAGACCAAGTAAAAATGGTTTCCTCTCTATGTGTTATTTTTATTTGTGAGATGACCTCTAGGGCTCCTTCCAGTTCTATTACTCTATGAATCTCTCTCAACATGGACTCAATGACAATACTGGTATTCGTTATGGTAGGCTAAACTGCTGTTACAAATAGACCTGAAAGCGCAAAGGCTCGAACAAAATAGAAATCTATTTCACTCACACAATGGCCCAGGACAGGTGCTCTAGATCTGCTAACAGCTCTGCCCTCCCACCCTCAATCAATTCGGGGAAATGGTCTAACGATATTTGGCCTCCAAAGTCATTCTGTTACTAACCCTTTCAGATCATCAGAAAGGGAAAATGTTGAGGTCCAAGAATGGAGCTATCCTGCAAGGTAAATCTCTTCTTCTTTTGTTCCTCTTGCAAAAGCCCAAACAGATGGATTACACCTAGGTGCAAGGGTACCTACAAAATACTGTCCTCCACTGAAACCAGACATAACTCCATTACTGGGAAAGAAGAGGAAAAAGGATTTGGGTGAAGAGAGAGCAGTCTCTGCTATATCCCTAAGACCTGTATAATGTTTCAAAGTCTACAAAGCTTTTCAACTACTAAGTTTTCACCCCAGTTCTTCAAGACAGTTATTAGGATCCCCATTCTACACAGGTAAAAGCTATGTCTCAGAGAGCTTATGTAAAACATAGGAAGTCTCACAGTGGAGAACCGATCTAAGCTTCAATTTCAGGTCTTCTGATCAGCTCTTTGCTATTCAAACACTTAATTGAAATATTTACATAGCAGATAGTCATTTACATAAATTTGCATATGGTGGAGTTTGAGGAACAAAGAAATATTGTTGCTAAAGGTAATGGGAAGAGCTAAAGTATGCCACAGGCCTAGGCATGACTGGTCTCCAAGTATTAAGAGGACACTAGATAGAACCTGGAGTGAATTTAAGAAGCAAATTTTAAAAAAGGGGGGGATGGAACTCATGAACAGCTTGCAATTGAGGCACTTACTCACTTTGTCTCACAATTGGTTTTCAAAGCACATATAAGGACAGAAGGATTCCCATGAGAATTACAAGTGAATCAATAAGGGAGGCTGGAATCTGAAAATACTAAAAATAAAGATATATATATGGTCATCCCACACACAGTGAGCTGGTTTTGTGCAGGCCAGTGGATCTGCAGATTGCTAAAGAGAACAATATATTCCTCCCTTCCTCCACCCTTCATACACACTCACAAATCATTTGCTGCTTCAACTATTTTATGCTTGCTATGAAAATCCAGCCATAAACAGCCAATAAACCAACCTCGTGCCTTTGGGAGGAATCGTCAAGCAATCTCTAAGCACAACTTTGAAAAATCCTACTTGGTTTCCTCCTTCATTTAAACAAAATTCCCATGAAAATAAAGAACTTCTAAAGAATGTAGTTTGTAATTATTCCTAGTTTTAGCCTTCAAAAAAATTGAGATCGTAATAATTCAGGATGATTTCTCTTCCAATTCATTCCCTATGCACCTCAATATATGATTTTGCAAAAGTAAAGGTCCCCTTTCTCAAAAATAGGTTCATAATCGATCATTTTTTAAAGTGACTATAGTTTTATGGGTCAACAACTCTGTGTAAGGAATGTTGTGATGTGTCTCAGAGCTCAGTCATCATTCATAAAGATTTCAAGTTTAGATCTCAGGGAAGGGACACCAATAAAGCCCACCGAGTCAGTTATAATGCACCAGATGGGACAAGGTAATTTATTATTTCACACAGCAAGTTAATACAGGTCTACCTGTGCCCTTTCTGAGAAGAGTAGGAAAGCTTATCAATGAATATGATCCTTCATGGAAAAATTTTAGAATTATGCCCCCTCTATCCAATGATGACATAGCTCTCTGCTAAGTCTCTTGGACCTTTCCTCCAATTCATTTTGATTCTAGACACTCACTGGCATTGCAACGACAGCGCCTTTTGTCATCATTTAAGAGAAGCTGGGGATTCAACCAAATTATGCCACTATGGCCTTTAAAAAAATCTAACTATAACCAACTTACTTGAGCAATTTTGAGTACCATTTTGCTTTTATAGCCAACTCTGTCATCTTCTGGGTATATTTATTGAGCACTTTTGTGTTTACAGCATTGAATTCAACAGATAATGGAGCAGAAAAGAGACAGAAGGAGAGGATTTTTCCAACCTAAAGAATCTAAATCTACCTCAAAATTTAATAGTGTTTAATAAATGCAATTCATCCTAATGCTAATTTCTATGGTCTTTTGTTTACACAAGAAAGCTCCAGGCTGGCTTATGGTGTCACATTTATCACTGAATAGAATATAAGCAAATCCCATTACATCTAAATTCAACCACCCAAATGAACCAAAATGTGGATTATGGTATCTCCTTATGCTACAGTTTCTTGCTTACAAACAGGAATAAGTATAATGCTCAGCAAATACAAAAGAGAAACAAGCTGTTTTTCTCACAATTTCCATTTTGACTTTCTCATCATCATCTGAGCCCTTAGGCTCATCAGTAACTATGTAGAAAGAAAAAAAATTAAAATGTAGTCACTAAGCAACCTAAAGCCAAGAAAGCCCTAGGATGGTATTAAGGTAGCAGGTTTCAGTGGACTCCTCTCCAGATACTCACATCTTTCAGAGGTCTCCCCAAACTCTGCAGCTTTATAAATGTTTCTATTATTTTCTAGCTTGCAGAATGTTCCCCTTATTTATTGTAACAGCCACTATTTTTTTTTACAACTTCCAGCTGTTTTATCCCTCTATCCCCTCATTCCCCCCAAGGACATAACTGGGTTGTGAGCAAAGCCCGTCTCCCATTTTAGGACAAACCAAGTTCCAAGGTGATTGCATCAGGAAGGAACAGTGACCATATTTATTATATGTCATCACTTTAAGAGCATTAATCTGACAGAGCGGAGCTTTCAAAGACATCAAAGACCAAGAGTGTGGTTTTGTCCACTGGGGAATCTGGTAGATATGTAAGAAATGAAACTACAAAACTTCAATTAGATCCACCCTTTCAAACTTAGATGCAACAGACTGAGTGTATTGGTGAATATAATGCTTCACCCTTTAAAATAAAAAAGTGTGGTTCTATATAAGTATTGCTTAGGTTTCTTTTTTCTTTTCTTTCTTTTTTTGTGTGTGTTTATGTGTGTGTGTGGTGCTGGGACTTGAATCCAGGGCCTTATGTATGGTAGGTAAGCACTCTACCACTGAGTTATACCCACAGTTCAGCTCTCTTTTTCTTAATGTATTTATCCATTTGGACTGAGCTCACTCTTATCTAAATTATATTACCCTTTTTAATTAGATGTTAAGAGTTCAAGAAGTTCTCAAGTTCAATCATAAAAGCACAAACTCACTTTAAGACTCATCCATGCATTTATTCACTGGCTACTTATTACATAGATAATAGATTAGAAAGATAATAAGTAGGTACAGATAGATAGATGATAGAGAGATAGATGATAGATAGATAGATAGATAGATAGATGATAGACAAACAGTCTTGTGGTTTGAAGATTCCCAGTATATAGCACTCCTCATTCCCTTCAAATTTTCACTCATTTGATAAATAAGAAAAAAGGGGTAAAGAATAAAGGGGTAATAAATGAAGTTTGAGTTATCACTTCTTCTTAATGCTGAATATAAAATTAAAGGAGGGTTATCACCCAGCTATGGATGGCTCGAAACCACTACAGTCCTCTCCTATGAGTTGCAAGGTTTAATTATATATATATATATTATATATATATATATATATATATAATATATATATATAATTTTTATGTATATATATTATATAATATATATACATAAAAATGTATGTATGTATATATTATATAATATATATATAATTTTTATGTATTGCAATTATTTTTGCAGGAGAGAAAACTGGGGCATAGAAGGATTAATAACTTGCCTGATGCCACATGGTTAGTTATTTAAGTATAAAGGTAGGACTGGCATCATTGTCTGGCTCTACTCTTCTCCCGCTGAAGGTCTATGTGCTTTGCAACATCTCTGGCTGAGTTGGCTCCCTCACCTGGGGACACAGTCTCAGCTTAGGCACAGTCTTTCTTACTTTTTCAGAAGTCTCAAATCTTTGAGACTTTTCTGCCCTTTTGAGCTTGGCAGTGCATTACTGCCTGAGTGCTCTCCTGATGTGACTGCTTCGGGCTCTTAGACAGACACCATATGACATTACCTTTCCTCCCTGATAACACTGACAGAGAAAGGAATCTCCCTGTAGGTCTGTTCCAACCTGATTCCACACCATCTCAAATTAGACTTGAAAGTAAGAGCTCTATAGCTGTGGGGTTTGTCAATGACAGCAACCAAATTTTGCCATACTGGTGAGAACTGGCAGGTGGTGTTAAATGTGGTACCTTCAATGGGGTGCCTCCACCTACCCCCCATCCCATGCCCTAGTTCTAATTCTTCTGCTCTAGGATATACACCGACCCATGCTGTCCTCCAGCTGTTCAACACATCACATGCAGAGAACTCTTTACCCCTGTTGTGTTTAGCTGGGCAGCGGGGTGGGGAGAGTGCATACAGAAAGGTTGGGAACGTTGATTGCTTTGGCTAAAAATTGTTTAACTGGAGTAGCTGATTGCATTTTAAAGGTCAACATAACAAGCTATTAAGTTATCATACTTGGCCCTGCTGCTTCTCCTCACTTGGTTTGAGGGGAAGACCCTCCAAGAAGACACAAGCAGAATTTCACATCTCCCCACATTCTAAGATCTTGCCATCTGTGGTGGAAATGAAGCTCATAGATTTCTGCAGTGCGCAGGTTATTCACTCACCAAAGCAGACTTCTCTGTCTCTCTGTTTATTTTACATATAAGGTGGATAAAAACTGCATTTGATAAACAATTACATGCATAAGAAATGGAAAACTACAGATAAAGTTTGGGAATGTTCATAGAGAAAAATTATAATGAACTATAAAATACTAGAAAGAAAATCAATATAGTGATAAACATGGATGATAGTTGGAAGAAACTCGTATTTCTAGTTCTTTTAAAAGCCAAACATATTACCAGAAGATGAAATTCTTTGAATGGGCATCAAAAATATGATTAAACAGGCAATCCAAGCCCTCTGATTCTGCAATAAGGAATATTTAAACCACTCATCCAGGAGGTGATTACCTATTGCTCATCCTGTTTTAAAGTCCTGCAGGGATAGTCTCTAATTTTTTTTTTTAATGACATGTTCAAATATTTATTAACACTTCAGCTGCTGGGTGATTCTGTAGAGCTATCTTAAAGAGAAAAGAAAGAAGATTCAGGGGTTGCTGATATCTATAACAATAGCACAGCAGAAGTGGGAGTGTTGTGGGATAGAAGAAAAAGAAGAAATGATAAGACAAGAGAAGTTTGAAAAATTTAAAGAATTAGATTGAGAGTCTACTATCTGAGAAAGGAGTAGAAAATATTCCTGAGCAGGCCTAGATAAAAGGGTGCAGTGGAAATGTATTATTTAAGGACTCAGTAGAAATCCTTCTATAGTTGACTGAGCTGAGAAGGTGGCTGAGCAAGCAAACAGAAGCGGAGAAGGAGGATCTGTGTTCCAGTTATTTATTGTTTTGTGGCAAATCATTCAAAAATATAGTGGCTTAAGCCAACAACTGTTTTATCACTATTGCACAAATCTGTAGGCCAAGAATTTGGGCAAGGCTCAGCTAGTTGACTCTTCTGTTCATGTGGTGTCAACGGAGGCCACTAGGCAGTATTCAGCTGGCAGATGAAGTGTTCTGGAGAGTCTAAGAAGGATTCATTCACTTGTTGGCCCTTTAACAGAGTGGTTGGAAGGGTAAAACTGAACTGGAACTGTCAGTCAGAATATCCATATACAGGCTTTCTAGCATAAGGCTATCTAGGTAGTTGGAGTTGTTACATGAAAGCTTAACATCTTTAGATGGTTTCAAGGGAAGTGGGAGGCTTAGGGAGGAATTTTCAAGGTATGATACAGTCTCAGAAGTCTCAGAATGTCATTTCCTCTATATGCTATTGGTCACAAAGGACACCAAGGCCAGCTTAGGATCAACAGGAGAAGAATTAGACTTTTCCTTTTAATGGGAAAAGCAGAAAAGAATCTGTGGCCCTCTTTAATCCACCAAGTCTATAATAATCTCCCCAGGCAAGCTTTCTGGGAGATGATTTGAGAAAAGCAGTGATAGATCCAATTGGTATTTAGAGTTAAATAACAAAATACATGGCTATGTTTATACCCAAGCAGAATGACGAATAATCCAATGGACTTGTGGGGTAAATTTTTGTTGATGTGTGATCCCGGGGCTTCCCCAGTGTGAGAGAACATAATGAGTGAAAGTGAACAGAAGAAATAAACTTCATCTCTTTCTGTGCTATTGAACAAGTTACTAAAAGCTTACACTCTATGGTAGTAAAAAAAAATAGTAAAACAGAGTTAAAAACATAAAGGGGAATTTATGATATTTTATACATTCTAAAGGCTTACTGATAGGAGTGTGATTAATCCTGTCAGTTTAAGACCAGAGGAAACTTCATGAAGAGCTATCTAAGAAAAGTTTTTATGGAGGAGAATAATATGTTTGCCAAGTGAACTGGGCAAAGCAAAAAGAATATGTAAAGAAAGAGTAGCCTGGAGAACCATGATGTGTCTGTGCTACTTGTCTGTGTGTCTGTGTATGTGTACTGAAAATGGTTTAATGTGTTGAGGAAGAAGTAGGAGAAAATAAAATTGGAGATGAAGGCAGAGGGCTAATATATAAAAAAATCTATCATTCAATGTACTTGATTCTGAAAGTTAGGAGATGCCATTGTACAATATTAAGCACAGATCTAACATGTTTTAGGAAAATTTTGCTGGGCTGTGATGGAGAACTGGAGAACTTGAGTTGACCAGGCCACCTCCCACTCTAAGTAACCAGAAAGTTCAAGGTAATTTATCAATTATCCAGAAATCCTCTCTTACAATCAACTGAAATTCCACTTGCTTTAAATCAACTCTAGTTCTTTCTGTTAAATTCTTAGAATACTTGCTATTGATACATTACATTGTACTTCTAGCTTCTCTTTTTTCCCTAAATTGAGAAGTCTTTCCCTCTTGATAAGCTAGGAACATACTTTACAGCCCTAATGCCTGCTCCAAAAATGTATATCTGATGGGAAAGGCTGACATTACAGCTTTTACACCCCCCACATACACACACAGCCCCGCCCAGTGAGTTCTAAGAGATCAAGATAGAAATTCTGTGGCTCTAACAGCAAGTGCTCACCTTATTATAGAATTTATTTCAGTTTGTCATTCTTCATGTTCTTGTTGCCTTTTAACATGTTATAAATCTTTCTTGAACTAGAAACCACTTCCAAACCCTTCAGTAGCTAAGCTACTCAACAATAAGCCTATGAAATCAGGCCATCATGGGGCAGTTTCACATTTGAGGTATATTCTTATATTATAACAAGATTACTTTTCAGAATTAAGAGGACTCTGTACATAGACAGTTTGAGTAGCCCAGATGTTGGAGTATTTGCATATACATCATATATTGGGGATAGGACCCAAGTATATACATGAAATCCATTAATGTTTCATATATATCTTATACTCATAGGCATGAAGGAAATTTGATACAATCTTTTTAGTGCACCTCCATTTTGACTACAACTTGTCACATGAGACAGATATGGATTTTTCCACATATGATATCATGTTGGTACTCAAAAAAAATTCAGATTTTGGAGCATTCTGAATTTCTGATTTTCAGATTAGGAATGCTCAACTTGTACAATATAGTTTTAAATGTAGGTATAAAATGCTTTTATTGATGGACATGAAAGACTTGAATGAAATAACTGACAGGGAGGCATGTGGAATTTTTTTAATTTATTTAAGGAACTAAAATGTCTCTTTTTAAATTATTATTATTTGTACTGGGGGTTGAACCCAGGAGTATTCTACCTCTGAGCTACACCACCAGCCCTTTTTATTTTTTATTTTGAAACAGGATCTTACTAAGTTGCTGAGGCTGGCTTTGAATCTACAATCTTCCTGACTCAGCCTTCCAACTACTGGAGTTCAGGCATGTGCCACCACACCCAGCTGTAAAACATCTCTTAAAAGATCGAATTAAGTCTACATTCAAAGAACAACAACATTTAAAGCATTAGATATCCCACTTAGGAAATAGTTCTTAATTCTAATTTTCTTTCATCATCATACAAATCGCTGTATTTATTCTCCAAATTAGCCATTTGAAAAGAAACAAGAGTAATACGCTTAGTGTGGACAGATTGAACAAGCAGATATTAATTGTTGGTGATGCACGACCTAATTCAATGGATGAGAGAGCTGCAGCCAGGTGGCTGTTCTGCCCAACTCAATAGGTTACTGAGCCACGGTGAGAAAGCCCGGGTGTGTGATGAGCTGGGATGGATTTATTATGCTGGATGCTTTCCTGTTTGAAATAGCCTTTGTGACTGACCCCTTTACAGCACCCTTTATTATATGAACAAAATTGCATTAGCCTTCAAGTACAACAGAGGATGCTTGGTAGAAAATGAATTTTATTTTTAATTAGAAGCTGTTCGCATACACTGGTTCCTATCTTATCCTGTCAGCACACCGTGACACCGCATTCTACATGAGCAGGAATTTTACCAAGATAGTTCCTTTCTAGCAAAGATATATTTTACATAATGCCTATTGTGCTATGCACATAGACCACATTTCCTAAATCTCATATCTTTATATTTCATTCAAAAGAGTCCAGGAAGAACTAGAATAATATTTTGACATTTAAACAAAAAATAAAAAAAATTAAGGAATTTCAACTATTAGAGTTCTGGGTACCAATTTCAGGCTGACTGTTAGAATCGCCAGGAGAGCTTTTAGAAATTACCATCGCACATGTCACACCCATTGTTATTTTCTACAAGTATTTCGGGAGAATCTGGTGAGCAGCCAGGCTTGAAAACCACAGCACCAGAAGATTCTTTAGAGATATATGAGTTACAGAGAGGAGTCTGAATAATGATATTTGAGAAATATTTTATTCATGACTTATTTTATTTGAGGCTCTTAAATAATATGTATAATACCATATAAAACATTCCCAAAGAAATCGACTGAAACTTAAGTTTATTTTAACAACTAGTAAGAGCCCATTTTAAGCAGAACATTCAACTAGAGGCTATGAGGTTATGTGAAATAGCCAAAAGCTTACCTCAAGCACCATAGGATTTACCAGAAAGCTGTTGAGTTAAACTCCAAGGCCTTTGTTAGGGACTATGGAGAGTCCCTAACAATGTGCTGGTATGTTCATGTATTTTTATTAAACCTGCAAAAACCATATAGTTTATCCACTGCTGTCTCTTTTCCCCTATAACCTACCCCTTCATACTTTTCCCTGTGGCTGGTGGTATCTGAGTGGTCAGGGATAGGTCTGGTTTCCAGCAAAATGGAAGTTAAGTTGAGGATACATTTAGTTAGGGTTTGGTAGAATAGACATATGTGGCGTATTGGTCTGAAATTTCAGGAACAAAAAAACCCTCATAATGACATTGATGAAAAGCTGGTTAAAAAATGCCATCAATTCAAAGAGAGTGTCTGATTAGTCACTGCACACAAACACTTGAAACAACCTGAAGTCTTATAGATCATCTATGAAAGAAACTTAATATAAGCTTTCCCCAATTCAACAGTAATTCCAATAACACATATGACATTACCAAAAATGAACTTTTAAGAAGAGAAAAACTTTCCAAATGATTCAATAAAGAATACAATCAGCCATGCTAGAAGAATGATGGGATTACCTTTTTATTGTCTCCGCAGAAAATAACTTTCCAAAAATTGTTATCAGATGAAGAGTTACAGGATGCAGCCAAAATATGTGGGGGTAAAAGTATTATAGGTATATGTCAGGAAGTTAATTATTCTTAATTGAATTATTTCTTTTTCTGGATCTATCTTACAATGTTTATGGACCTTGGAAGATTTTTGTTTTTTGTTTTTGTGGTCCTAGAGATGGAACCCAGGGGAATTCTACGTTTGAGCTACACGCCCTGCCCTATGTTATTTATTTATTTATTTATTTATTTGGAAACATGGTCTCATTAAGCTGCAGAGGGCCTTGCTAAGTAGCTGAGGCTGGCCTCAAACAGATGGTCCTCCTGTCTTAGCTTCCCAAGTACTAGGATTACAAGTGTGCAGATATTTTTTTAAACTTTAATTTGTTGTGCTTTTTTTCTCGTTCTATATAAACATTCATTTTAACATCTATTCTCCTATGTGTAATTTGTATTCTTTTTCTTAAAGGGAGCTTCAACGGTGAAAGCTTCAATCCCTACCAAGATTCACTCCTGCCTCAGGAAACATACACATTGGCACATAATGACTTGACCCAGAAACCAGTCACATGGTCAGACTCCACCTTCCTCCAAAATTAAAGCATTTCATTTCTAAGAAAAAAAGAAGACAGAGTGGGACGTAAATACTGACAGTAAAGGTGGAATGGTCTGTGGGAAGAGCATACAAAGGCAGGGACCCTTGTGTCTGACATGAAAAGGGATTAAAATAATGTTTATCAGAGATCTGTGGTATGATATTTCCAAATTTAAAAAATCATATTACAGCTGTATCACAAATGTATTCAATCCATAATGGAGTCAACCGTACCACCTAGGCAAAACAAAGTACAAAAAGGGAAATTAGCAGATGGCATAGAACAGGTGCTTCTGGCTTTCATCCCAGTTCAAGAGCAGCAGCCTGCAGGTAAGTGTGATGTGGGACACCCAGATCTGCTGTCCTTGGCTCTCACTTCCCCAATGCCTCATAGAGTGTCTGCATCTTCCTAGTAAGTAGGAGTCTTTTGTTTAAAGATACTTTTTTTTTTCAGAGAACATGGAGCCTAAATAGCAGCCAACTTCCTCATCTGGAAATGCTGGAGGTAGTTTTGTTCATATTCAAATTTTTGCTTTTTGTGTGACTTTTCAAGTACATAAAAAAGTTGAAAGAATAGGACGATGAAAACACATTTACCTTGTATAGAAAGTGTTCCCATGTTGCCGAATTTGCTTCATCTTTCCATCTCTAGATCCATGTTTCTATTAAACTGCTACCAAGTTACAGGCATTATATCACTTCACCCTTAATACCTCAGAATGAAGCTCCTAAAAGAAGGACAGGTCCCTACATAACCATGACACCACTATCAGACCCTACAAGTAATAGGAACTCCCTAATAAGATCCACACAACCCACATTCAGATTTCTTCATGGTCCTTGACATAACTTTTAGAGCTATTTTTTTTCCAAACCAAGATCTAAGCAAATTTTATACCCTGAATTTAGTTCATGTCTCTTTACTCTTTCACACCATGACATTGACTTGGTTAAGAGACCAAACTTGACATTTTATAGAATATTCTACTTCCTGAATTTATCTCATTGCATCTTAACACTAATTAATATGTTCCATTGTTTCCTGTCTCTCCTGTAACTAGAAAATTCAATCTATATGCCTGATTAGATGAAAGAATACTTCATAAGTCATTCTAAGTATGGCTTTAGAATATAATGTCCTCATCAGATGCAAACTGACCATATTATCCTAATTCATCCTCAATAGAGCTCTGTTATTTTTATCCAGGAATTTCTCTTCACAGATAAAGATACTAAGGCTAGGGAGACTAAATGATTTGGCTAAGGTCCACAATGGAACAATCTTTGATCACAAGGAATTGGTAACACATGGCTCACTTCTCGTTCTATCTAGTCTTAGACAATTAAGATGGGTACATTTCTGAAGCTTGAGAGAGAACATATTGGAAAATACAAACATTAATATTCTTCATTAAGACATAATGATTCAGATGGAAAATGCAATTGAATCAAGAAATAGGTTCATAAGCGATAGCTTTATAAGATAAAGATACTGGACTATCATAGTTTGGTGGCACATCAAGATACTATCAAGTCAGTTGAATGAAGAAGACCCAGGGCCCTAAGAGTCCTCTCTGACTGCTCCCCTTCTCTGATGCCCACATCCAAACCTGTTTGATTCTATCTCCAAACATAGGTCTGAAGTAAATTCTCCTTTCTCTCTAATCCCTGTCGCCCCCCCCCCATCCACACTTCTGAGCTCTCTTTCTGGCACAACTGCAGAGTCTCCAGCAGGTCTCCCTGCTTCTCCTTCCACTCTTGGTTCCCTTCAGTGGTTCTCCACAAAGCTACAAGAGCAAACTCTTTTAAAACAGAAATCTGATTACTTTGCCCCTCTCTGCAGCCAGCTTAAAACTCTTCCATGGCCTCCCGTTCTACTCATTATAAAATCCACAGTGTTAATATGGCTGATGAGGCTCAGCATGGTCTAGATTCTTTTTCCCTCTCTCAATTAACTCCACTCTCTTTTCTCTCTCCATCTTTTGCTCAGATGATTGGCTCTATTTGGAAAAAAAAAAGCATTATGTTCAATGTTGACTTCAGACAATTGTTCAACTTGTCTCCTCTGCCCGGTGGCTCCCCCTCAGTCCCACCACGCAGCCTGCCCACCTGCCCTTTGACAAATCTCTCTCTACTACTCCCATTAAATGTTTCTTCCTCAAGGAAATATTTCTAACTTTGCAAACCCTTCTGGACCTCTATTATCATGCCCTCTGCTTTAATTTCACAGGTTCTGCTATCATTTTTCTTCTACAGTAGATTTGTTATTCTCTTCCCCAGCCTGAAAGCTCCTTGAGGATTGAGACTATGCGATTTCAGTCACCAACTTGGCCAATAAATGGGGATTACAAAGTTGCTGTGGAATAAATGCTGTTCATAAAAAAACCAATGGAGTTCGCATCCCTGAATTCATAAGGTTGATTGCAAAAGTAAATAACAAAACACCAGGAAAAGAGTACAGAAGCCATAGCCAAGAGGCCTGAGCAGGACACAGGCAGGAGAGAGCCCTCCCCTACAAATACAGGGCAGATGCACTGTAAGCAAGGGGCCTGGAGCTAAGAGAGTACCTTCAAGGTCTCAAAGACCTTCAATGACTATTCCAAAATTTCACCGCACCTTAATGGGTAGAGATAAAATAAATAAGAGTGAGCCCATTAATCTGTCACCCCCATCTCTCTCAATTTCTCCCCAAATTACTCTCCTTTGCTTTCATCTTCATCCTCTTCCTTCCCCTCAGACTAGAAATATATTCAAGCCTCTGCCTTCCAGAATACAAAATTCATGGGGAGAATGGGGCAGGAGCCAGGGGAAAGCTCACCAAGTGCTGTGTGCATGTATGTCACTGTCACTGTGAACTACATTATGATGTGAGACTATAATGCACCAATAAAAATATGAAAAAATAAAAATTAAAAAATTCACCCTCAATTCTGCCTCCTTCTTCAGTTGTGACCTTTTTATTATTACAATTATTCAATCACATTAGTTGTACAGATTTATGGGTTTCATTGTGACATTTCCATATATGCATATGTCATTCTTTGATGTATCCAACCCCCTACACACACATACACACTATGCTCTCCTAACTCTCCCTTACTCCTCCCTCCCCTGGTCCTCTTTCCCTTTCCTAATAATCCCTCTCCTGTGATTTTTTTTTTAAGAGTAGGTGACACTCACTGTCTCCACTTCCTTCCCTTCCCTTCTTCCCAGTGAGTTCTGACTTCCACCCCTCCTGTTTCACTGGAATGCTTCCATCAATTCACCACCAAGCTCCACATTCTAACAATTTTAAGGAACAACTTTCATTGTCTCATTGGACTACCCTTCTGCATCTGGCAATGTTGATGACTCTGTGCTATTTAAAATTCTTCCTTCCTTTGTTACTTGTGGCCTCTCTGGGTTCCCCTGCACCTATTATCTTAGTCTTCTAGAGCAGCTCTTTTTCAAAGTGGCTCTATTTAAAAATGGTACGCTTTGGGTTCAAGGAGTTACAACTCTCTTCAGTGACTACTACCTTTACATCAATGACTTTCAAATTGATATTGCTCCAGAGTTTTTGACTGTTACTTCTCTTCTTGAAAGTCTCAGAGGCATAAATTGACATCCTTCAAACTAAACTCACCTCCTGCCCCCACTTCCTAATTACCATTCGATATTTCTCACCTTGGGTTCTTGTCACTACACCAGATAGATCAAAGTGGAGACAAAACACCTATTTGATAGCATTATTCATTTAAATAGAACTGGCAAGGAGAGTAATCTGAGTACAAAGGTTGAATACAAATATGGAGAAGCTGGTACAACTTGTCTCTGACTTAAAATGGTTCAACTTATAATTTTTTAACTTTACAATGGTGTGGAAACAATATGCATTCAGTAGAAAGAACCTTGAATTTTGATCTTTTCCCCAGCTAGCAATATGTAAGACAATCTTCTCTTGATGCTGGGCAGTGGCAGCAGGCTGGGGTTTGGAATCAGCCATCACAGAGGTAACAGTTGATACTGTACACGTACTATGTTGCTAAGCCATGATGTTTGGTTAAGTTAGATGTATAAATACATTTTCAACTTACAGTATTTTCAATTTATGATGGGTTTATCAAGATATAACCCCACTGTAAGTTGAGGTGCATATGTATTTGTTGAGCGTTGACTGTGTACTGTGTGCTACACAGGTGTTACAGTTTGGATCCAAAATTGTCCCCCAAAGTCCCATGTTGATGGCATAGTCCCTAATGCAGCAAGGTGCAGAGGTGGGGCTATCAGGCAATGATTGGATTGTGAGGACTCTGACCTCATCAGTGGATTAATCCACTTGAAGAAGGAATCAACTGATAGCTGAGTGAACTACTGGGAGGTGGGACCTAGTTAGTGGATGTAGGTCACTGGGGGCATGCCCTAGAAGGGTTTATCTTCTTCACAGCCCCTTCTTTCTCTCTCTCTCTCTCTCTCTCTCTCTCTCTCTCTCTCTTTCCTGACTGCCATGAGCTGAGCAGCTTTCCTCCACCACGCCTTCAGGCCCAAAGCAATGGATCTGACTGACCATGTACTGAGACCTCTGAAACCAGAAATCAGAATAAACTTACCCTCCTCTTAGTTGTGCTCATCAGGTATCTTGGTCACAGCAATGAAAACCTGACAAACACAATAGGTAATATCCATGGATGACTTCATTTATCCCTCATTTAGCTCTATAGAGGCATAATTGTCTCCACTTTACATCTGAGGAAGCGGATGCTCAGAGAAGTTAAGGGACGGACCAGACAGTAAGTGGCAGAGAAGAATTTAAATCCAGCCCTACCTTTCTTAAACACCTTTGAGCATTCCACTCTATTCTGCTGCCTCCTAATTATAAATTGAAACCTCAAGTCCCAGTTTCTGCTCCGTGCCTGCCATCCTCTCCTTCATTATGCTTCCCGCATGGTCTCGAGGCACTCAGCTCTCTGTGAGTACGGAAGAGAAGCTGCAGTTTCATCTTATTTGTTTCAAGGATCAGCATGTGATCTGTACAATAAAAAGTTCCTCTCAAAAATTACAGATTGGAAGGCTTGCTGATCTGCCCAGGTAGCCGAAGGGAAGATCTCAGTCCTCTGAGTCACACCAACAAATAGGGCCAGTGAGCATTGCGTGCTAGTTTTTTTCCAGGCATCTGCAAGGTCATTCTACCAGGTGGGATAAGCAAGTGAGAGAGCAAGGCAGACATATGGCCCCACATTCTTGAGAGAATTGAGAGAGGAGGAGAAGACACCCATTTCAGGAACCCCATCCAGGATCTTCTACTTTTAAAATTAGTATTAATGGTTTCTAATTTGAAAATTACCAAGCTGAGAGGCAAAGGTCAAGAGGAAAGCTGTGCTGTATACTTACTTCAAGAGCCTTTGCATGCTCAAGAGACGATCTTGTGTTGTTTCTTTGCCCTTAGGTTTATTACTTGTTCAATGCAAGCCAAGTCTACATACTTGCACTTTTTAATGACTTCCCTGTTTTTTCTCACATTTCAAAATGAATTAAAATCTTTTTTTACATCAGCTGTTTCTGTGCAGCACTCTGGTTTCCAAAGAGGATTGTTTCAAGGGGAAAACATTCAGGCCATTCCTACCCCATGGATCTTACATTCTATTGCCTCCCAGAACTTAGATTCAAAAACAGAGACAAAAATAAGGAAACAAAGTTAAAGTTATAAATGATATGAAAGAATAAAAGAGAGAGAGATAGAGATATGATCTCTCTATAAGAGGTTGAGTTTTATCTCAATGTATATCTTTTTAACTTTTTAGAAAATAAACAGTTCATATTGAATATCAGGTTTGTCCTAAATCTCACTCTCTATTCCTATTTATTCTCAGGATGAAAACATACCCCTTCCTGAATTCAGGGGTTTTGACCTCTTGATGATCTATTTCTTGTGTCTTCAACCTCTCTTCCGTTCTGGGGCTTCCTGACAGCCCTTAAACTTATCTCAAAAATAAGCAAACAAACAAACTCAACCTATATTGACCTTGAGTTATCATGCCTTTTTCCTTTTCAACCAAACATCAAACCATTCACTCTATCCCATTTCTCACCTCTCATTCACTTTTTAACTCACTGTAATCAGCTACTCAAATAGTTCCTCCAAGGTCATCCAATACTCTAATCCCTGTGTTGCCAAATCCTTAGGACATTGTGACTGGGACACCTTTGATCCTATTTCTAGCAGTATCAGACCTTCTGGATCACTCTCATCCTTTTGAAGCTCTCCTCCCTGGGATGTGTATACTACAGTCTCTATCCCCTTCCACCTGCCCTACTCCTTCTCAGTCACCCTTTTCGGGTTTGTCTTCCTCTTCCTGGATCTTAAATACTAATGTTTACTAGGAGTCTTTCCTGGGCTCCTCCCCTCATGCCACATACTCTACCTGATGGTCTCCACTCCCACAGCTTCAGGTATTATAGAAATGTTGATAACTGGCCAGCCTACCTCTCTGGATCTTGCTTTTTGAGTCAGAGATCAAATTGAATTTGGTAATGCCATTTATTAGTTGTCTCACTTGAACATGACACAAACTCTTAGTTCCCCAGTTCTCTCATCTTAAGAGTAGACATAATAACAAAACCTCACTGGTAAGATGGTTGTCAGACCCACCAAAGTTAGCATGCCTGCCCTGTCACAGTCACCTCATCTATAAAAGAAAAATTTCCACACTATCTGTCCAGATCTTTTTCCACTTTAAATTCAATAGCTCAACAATAAAAGTAGTATGAAAAAACACAGAGTTGTAACAATATTGTATTAATCAAGGGATCCCTTTCCAGTGTACATACAAAAGGAAGCAATGTCAAAATTAAGTCCTATCTAAATCCACCCTGGAAAAGGAAATATTTCCCATTTTACTGATTGGAGAAGGGTCAGAAGGATCCATAAATTATGTTCACATCACTGAAAGAGTATTATGTATGGTGAAAACACTAGTGTTTCTCAGGGGCTTCTAGAAAAGAAAGTGTTATCAGTTCCTTTAAAAGAGCAATGCTCAAGCTGGGCATAATGGGGCACACCTATAATCCCAGTACTTGGGAGGCTGAGACAGGAGGATCACAGTTTTGAGGCCAGCCTCAGCAACTTAGTAAAACCCTGTTTCAAAATAAAAAGTAAAATAGGGCTGGTGGTGTAGCTCGGAGGTGGAATGCCCCTGGGGATAGGGCAGAGCAGTGCTCAAACACAAAGAAAGAGTGAAAAAACAGACATGATAGGTATAAACCACACCCTTTGGGCTCACTTTGTTCATATTCTAATTAGGCAGAAGTATTCTGATCCCCAAATACTCCTTGGAATACTGCATTGGGGGAGTTTCAGTCTACTCTCTCCAAAGAATATTCCACCACTTACGTCTCCAGAAGCTTCCAGCAAGTACTTATTGAGTGACATGTGTTATGTTCCAGGTACTAAAAGTGCTAAGCATTTGGGATAAAATGGTAAATAGAATAGACATGATCCCTATTTTCCAGAAGCTTCATTCTGGTGGGGAGAGACATAAAATTTACAAGATCCAAAAGCTAAGATGGAGCAAGCCACACTCAGAGTCAGAAGAGGCATAACCCAGACAGAAAGCCCAGGAAGGCAGTACTCCCGGAGCCACTGAGGGAGGCACAGAGTGGAACAGAAAGAGATAGAAAAGGGGCTTAGGCCTTAACTGGGCACCTACTACCATGCAATGTGCTCTTCAAGAAGCAGTGAATTTTGTGCCACTTCAATCTCTTTCCACAGTATTTATCAAATAGTGCATCAAGAAATATTTTTTAGGGATTGTGATCAACATTGCTTAATGACATAATAGAATAAGCTAGAGTAGAAAATATCAGAGTACATTACCAGGAGTAAGGGTAAGTAAAATTTGTGAAACCTCCTTTTCATTTCTGCATGTACACATGTGTATATACATACTAGTCAGAATTTCCCACCCCTAGCACTATAGACACCTTGTGCTTGGTGATTCTTTGTTGTGGGGGCTGTCCTGTGCATTATGGTTTGTGTAACAGTATTCCTGGCCCCTGCCAGATGTCCAGTGCACACCCCCTCCCCCAGTTAGGACAACAACAATTATCTCCAGACATGGCCAAATATCCCCTGGTGACAAACTCTCCTCCAAATGAGAACCACTGTACTAATTGAAAGCCACCTAATTTGGGGTTAATTTTTATATTCTCTCATGCCTCTTCTCCACCCTGATTCTCTCTGTATCCCTCACAAGTGATTTCCTCCACTCCCCATCCTTCTTCTTCCACATCCTGCACCATCTCCTCTTCCTTCCACTGCATTTTCTCTACTTCATATCCCTCCTCCTTTTCTTCCCCACCCCCAAACATCAAAACCAAGCCAACTCTCTGAATAGCACTTTGGAAATCTGTGGATCATTACCTTTGTAGACAGGGCCCCGTGGGACAGCGTGGCAGCATCTTGCTTAGGCAGCGTGCACCTGCCAACACACTGTGCTTGCTTAATGACTGCCAAACAGGTGTGCATTTCTGGATTCAAGACTTCACTCCCCTTCCCCCTTTCTCTTTAAATCCTGATCCTTCTTTATGTATTCTGTATATATATTCAGAAACTAGGGACTGTAGGAAAAAATATCCCATTCTCTGGCAAAGCATTTAGAGGAAAAGGAGCAGGTATAGTAATTCAGGAGACTTTAAAAAATACATGCTAGACAAAAGAACTCAGGCGCTGGCAGTGGTGGGGAGCCAGGGGATGACCTACCAGGTCTTTTCCATCCCTAATTTCTTTGCTTCCCCTGATCTGTGATGCCTCTCTGCTCCCTGCTGTGTGCATCTGGCGTCTGTCTCACACTCACAGCCCCTCCCCGTGCAGAGGGGGGTCTCCGTTACAGACTCCTGCTCTCCCCCAGGAGGCTGCGAGGCCCCCTGCTGTGCGCATCCACCCTGCCTTTCTCTCTCCTCCCCTGTTGTTCCAGTGTCCACCAAGGCTCGCTCTTCCTCTGGGTCCATGTCTTGGCTTCTTTTGTAAGCTCAAGCTTTTCCATTTTTCTCACTTTCTCTACTTTCCTCTTCTTCCTGCCTGCCCACAGTCTGCAGTCAGAATGTTCCCTTCTTCCCCAGAGTGAAACGTTCCCCTTATTCTTCCCTTTATCTCCCATAAACACACTCAAACACATGCATACAAATACTTTCTTACCCTAAATATTCTATAAACATGCTACTGGAAAGTAGACTGAAATGAATAGTTATTCTTCCTCCCAAGAGCTTTTTAAAAATGCAACTCTGTTCCAACTTGCTCGCTCTCTATGTGCCTGCCGGTTTAGCTCTAGCAGAGCATGAATTTCTAAAGAGGATGCAGGTCACACCTCTCAATCCGGGATGCTCATCGTGGCCAATCAACTTTTTTTTAGAAGGAAATCTCACTGGCGATACAGTTGGTACTGCACCTGAGGCTCTCCAGAGAAACTCTTGAACCTGCTGGAGCTCACACTGCGCCTTCCTTCTCTTTGTCCCACTGCCCCAACAGAAGTACCATTATGCAGACTTCATTGTCTTTCTCTTGCTCGTTTGCCTGTGGGAGAATGGGAAGTCTTTCAAATGGGCCATACTCTAGCCATTGTGGTTTTACATTCGCCTGCCTGGACCCACTAGATGATAATAAAACCACCGTGTATTTGTGCAGGCTTTTCAGAACATTTGCAGCCATTATTCCCTTAGCAGCTTATAACAAGTCCAGGAGGAAGGAAAAGAAAGCAGGAGGGAGAAAAAATTCAGAACTTTAAATGACTAACTATGACAAGTTAGGCACCCATAGGGTTTTTATATACATGGTCTCATTTAATTTTCCTGGCAGCCATATAGGCTTGCTCTGCTCATCCACACTCAGGAAGACAAGGAAAATGGGACTTACCCAGCTGGTGCACAGTGAAGTCGGGTTCATTCTCTCACTCATTTGATGGGGCTCATGACATGCTACTACAAAGTATGATATCTTGACATATTGAGTATTTTAAGCTGAAGAAATTTGAGGAAACTGCAGAAGCAAGAAAGTCTCTAATCTCTTCCCACTCTTCTTCCCGGGAGAAGGTCATAAAACCTAGAATTCTCTGACCATCTCCCCAGAAACAAGTCATAAGACCTCATGTGAGAGGTGCCCTCCTATACTCTATGTCTGAAGACAGGGGAACAGAGAAGCAGCTAAACAAACAGGCCCTGCCAAGCTGCCCCGGGCTGATTAGCATTTGATAATATCCTTTTGTTCTCCAACCTTCTTCCTCCAGGGTGGACCACCCTCATCAAACCAAGCTCTAAAATACCCAACTTCACCTGTTTCTGTGAGCCTTCATTTCCTTCTGAAGGCTCCATGACATATAAAACTGGTGAAATAAATGTGTGTGCTTTTCTCTTGTTAATATGTCTTTGTTATTTTTATTTTCAGTTCCAGCCAGGGACTCTAAGAGAGCTGAGAGAACCCTTCCTAGCCCTTCAGTTTCTGGTGATCATGAAGAGAAAGCTTATCTCCAGTGCTCCAGAGCCTGCAGGTAAAACCCTGGAATGCCTGACAAAAAGCCTGTGAAATCTAAGAATTCTTCTCCAAGTCAGTTCTCTTGCATCTCTGCTGTAGGCACTGTTAGAGAGAGGAGGGTCATCATTTCTCCTTGTTCCTTTCTTTTCAAATTTAATTAGAAGGAAAAAAAAACACATTTGCTTAGATTGTGACTCTGAAGGCTCCCATGTCACACACAATTTATTGTAAATAAATTTTTATGTTTTCTCTTGTTAATCTGTCTTTTGTTAAAGAGGCCTCAGCTGTGAACCTAGTGATAGGTAAAGAAAAGATTTTCCTTTCCCTCTTCTACACATTTCACAGCTATTATTTCCTTACTTGACTGCTAGTTGGGTGCTGTTCTAGGTCCTGAATTCCTTGGACTCTCTGTCCTAGGATACATTACAAATACTTAGAACATGCAATACTAGCAATGACCAGAGGGGAAAAACACTAAGTTCCTACCCTCATCAGGAGCCAAGAAACCGGGACATGTAATGACATGAAGAGAATAAAGAAATATATGTCATGACTATCAAGACTTCTGTTAGAGATACTTGTTTTAAATTTCCTGATTTCAGGGCTAGGCAAAGCCTTCTCCTTGAGAGAATAACTGTCAAGGTGCTATTGAATAAGTCTCAGAGAAAAAGGTGCCTGACAATAATGACCCAAGTTCATATATGAATGCAAAGCAGATGCCTGACCAGCCTTGCGGGCCACCCCGCCTCACATCTACGCACCCCTGGGAAGCCACCCTGGGCTGCATTTGCCCCCAAGGGCTGTACATTATCTCTAATAACTTTTCCTGTTAGGACACAGGCAGCCCTGTCCTGTGCTCCCACTTCCACGATGTGTGCCTGGGGGAAAGAAGATGGAGATCATTGTCTTATTGTAAAGAGGAAGGAAATGTCCCTCAAGCTGGGAAGAGAGAGGTGAGCAGACTGTTCCATTCTGACCACTGTGTAAATGATGAGAAGCTGTGCTCCCGGGTCCCTACTAGTAGAAGCATTGCCAAGGAGAGCCAGCAGTGTTTGGATCCTATAAAGAAGCTACTTATAACTGCTAATGTGGAGCAAGATAATGAAGGGAGGCCAGGAAGTGCTCAGCAAAGTGATAATAGGGAAATTATGACATCTGCGGCCCCATTTGGTCTCTAGTCAATAAAGCATGCAGCCCAAATAACTCTCCCATTTCCCCAGAACTGTTGGAAACAGGGCTGGTCCCACTAATGTGAAAGGCCTGGAAAAATAAGAATCCATGTTCCAGCTAACCCTCAAGTCAACCTGCTACCGGCTCCCCTCTCCCTAAATAGCACATGCTCCAATGTAACCACAAGCCAGGGTTTCACAGCCCTCAGGCTCTGTGGATCCACTGCCTTCTGTGGCCCTTTTATAGCTATATCTGTATGCAGTGCAGTGTATATTTTTCCCTCTAACAGCTGACTTAAAACGAGAGGTATTCTCTCTTTAAAATCACATTGCAAATGCTCATCTAAGCTTTTCATGGGCCTAATAGTCATATCTCCCCTTTCTGACCTATTCTGAGAAGGCAGATCATTTACTCTATTGGGAGAGGAGAGGAACTTCTTAGCTCAGGATGAGTGAGTTAAATACACACAGCCACAATATCATCTTTGCAAAGCACTGGGAGAAAGACACATGCTGTAAACAATCTTATTTTTTCAGTTTTACAGAACTGAAATGAAATCTTTGGGGAAAAATAAAAGCAAAACTCAAATACATACAAACACATAGGTTAAAGGAGTGAATTAGCCAATCATTTTAGCATGTACATGGAAAACCAACTCTTTGTTAATGAAGATCAAAACAGGAGTAACACGAAGTGAGTAGTCACCCTCTGTCCTGACATCCCTCCAAATGCATCCTGGGAACGGGTTTGCCGCATTAATGAGAATCAGGAATGTTGTCATGTAATTAATAAGTTCAGTCTTGTCTAAATATGTAACTAATCAGCTAGCACAATCATAATATTTCTTCAACTACAATCTGAATTTTATTTTAATCAGCCATCAAAGAAGAGAAAATAATATCATGTTAAGGTAATATGCCTTTAAAACAAAATTCAAATATTGAATGCTTTATCCTACAAATCAACAGGAGACATTACCCAAAGAGTGACATGAGCTTCAGAACACAAGTGCACTCACTCTCAAATTCAATATAAAATGTAATTCACAGAAACACTGCCCAGAAAGCTAATAAGGGGACCCCTAGAAGTAGGACTTTATTTTACTGTGCACACACACACACACACACACACACACACACACACACCAATACCACCACCACCTTTACTTAAAAAGTATTCTATCACAGATGCTAGGATTTAAGAAAATTATTTTTACAAAACCAAGCAAAATGCTATATGGAGAAAGGATTTATTGGGAAGAACATATAAAAAGGTTATATGCTAATATGTTAATATTAAACTAGGAAAAGGGACACAAATACACATAATACTCTCTCTCTCTCTCTCTCTCTCTCTCTCTCTCTCTCACACACACACACACACACACACATGCATGCACAATTTGAAAGGGTTTGATGGGCAAAAGGACAGGAGAGAAAGTGTAAGGAAAAGAGGACAGAAAGGGTACAGTATGAAATATCTGAATGGTCTGAATGACAACAGCCATCTTATCTAAAGTGGATCAATTCTCAGGAACAATTTCATAACTGATGCACACTTTATTGGTGCCCTCTCACCCTGCAAAGAGATTCCTGGGTTTAGTGAGAGAAGCATCCCAGTGATGATAACCCTATTCATCCATATACTTTTTCATTCCAGCTGTCATATATAAGATGATGATAACCATGGTCCCTGAGGTGCATGGGGAAATGGACATCAGAGGGCTGGATATGGAACACAAGTCCTACGTTAGTGTAAGTATTAGGGGTTTAACAACTGCAGACAGTCTCAGATTAGGAAACACAGAGGAAATGCCCAGCAAGTGCAGTGAGAGTGGGGAAATAAGAAAGGTGATCATAGATAGACTAGCTATAAAGTGATAATTTATTCCCCAAAATGATGAACTATTTATCTAACCAGAGTCTGGCCAGGTCTGTAGACAATACAGAGACAATATGCAAGGGCAACATAACAGATCCAACTTGGTAGCCTGAGAGCTGGATTCAATCTGCCAACATGTTTTGTTTGGCTAGAACAATTTGTTTACTCTAAATCCTTCACATTGGTAATTGAGGTTGGGTTCAGTGGGTAACTGTAGACTTGGCTGGGCTTCTTTCTATACTAGCAGTCATCTGTAGGATAGGTAGGTGGCATTCATGATTGTTATGGTTTGAATATAGAATGTCCTCCAGAAAAGCATGGGCAATGCAGAAATGTTCAGAGATGAAATAATTTGAGTCAGGACTCTAATATTATCAGTGGATAAATTCATTGATGGATTAATAATTTTAATGGACCTACTGGGTGGCAATGGAGGCAGGTATGGTGTGGCTGGGGGAGGTAGGTCAGTGGGGGTGTGGCCTGGGGGACAATAACTGTCTCTGGTCCCTTCCTGTGGCTCTTTCTCTCTCTGCTTCTGGCTGCCCTGAGAAGCTTTCCTCTGCCACACCTTACCACCATGATGTCTCTGCCTTAGAGCCAGCCATCCATGGACTGAACCTCTGAAACCATGAGCTAAATGAACTTTTCCTCAAGTTGTTCTCATCAGGTATTTTGCTCAGAGTGATGGAAAAGCTAACTAAAGCAATGATCTTGTCTGGGCACTCTCACATCTCCAGAGTAGAACAACTGTGCTGACTCAACACTGATCCAGAAGGTCTCTCATCCCCCTGTAGGCTGACCTAGGCTTGCTCCTGTAGCATTTGGGCAGGATTCCAAGAGAATAAGAACAGGCACACAAGAACTGGCACCTGGTCACTTTCGCTGCATTGTATTTTTAAGGGAATTCACAAGGCTGAGCTGGATTTAAAGGGTGGAGAGACATTTTACCAGCTCATGGGAGGAGCTGCAAAGTACCATTGTAAAGGGCAGAGAGAAGCATGAACAATTACAGTGACTTTTTTAAGCCCTCTCCCACAACTGGTAACTAAACCTGCATTCCTGCGTGGCAGTTACCATCTGGATCCAAGTTACAACTACCCTCTACATGACTACACCACCAAGGTTCCTGGCACTCCTTATTATCTCCCTCTTATTACAACCAGTGACTCTGAATCATTTATACTCTCTGTGTGTTCTCTATTATCTTCTCATTGTAATGTTTATTAAAGCAATAGAAAGAAAAGAAAGTAGGCTAATAAATCCTTTCCAGTGTATCTAGGAATCATCCATCCATTTGCTGTATCTCTTCTTTTCCCCTCAAAACACAAAATTTTTTATGATCACCTCTTTTGAGCCCACTTACTCTAATAACATTTATAAATGCTGACATCTACTATTTCCCACAGAAAAAAATTACCCACAAAGATTTCTTCTAAGGGCACAGTGGCCTAAATGTGACTCATGAGGATCCCAAAGCCAATATAGGTATGGCCGATTAGTCCTAGGATAGCACATATCTATCCACCGATTAAGGAGCAGAAAGGCTAAGTACATTTCAAAACACTTTTCAAAATCCCTGGACTAGAAAAAGAAATTATCCAGATCATAAATTTCCTAACCATCCTCTCCTTCTTTGGCTGTCTGTTTTGCCAATGATTCTAAGCAGGGGAATCACTCCTGTTAGTCTGGTCATCAAATCCCTTCCCCAATTCAAGGTCCTTCTCCTCTGCTCCTCTTACCTCACAGTGGAGAAACCTATACATCTCTAAGATTTAACTCTAAGGCCAAATGATTTCTCCCTCTTCTCTATACCTCGTGCTGTAAACCTTTAGAAGACATTCTGTCACCTGGTTTAATGTTGTAGTTATTATGTGTCTATCCTCTCTCTCTTCACTTACCACCCAGTAAATTTAATTTGAAATTGTGCCTTTTTAACGCCTGGGATAATGTTTATGTTGTAGACACTGGAAGATTTGTCACATGAATAAGAAATATATGATTTCAATCTTGGTTGAACAACAAGGAATATTTCCAACCCCACATTAATTCACATGGTACTTATCTGTTTCAAAACACTTGGTACATGTATTATCTCATTTTATTCCCCCCAGCAACCATGAAGTTTCAGTAAAAGGATTAGGACTCTGCATATCGATTAGGAAATGGAGGAACAAAGTGGTTACATGATTTGTTTGTTCCCCAGATAATAATTGACTGGACAGAATAACAATCCAGAACTCTTGGCTTTTAGTTTTTGTTGTTGTTCTTTCTTTTTTCCTCATGGACTCAGCAACAGAACTCTATTTTTAAAATTAAATATAACTATATGGCATTTGGGGAGGCGGCTTCTATAAGGTCAAAGGTCATTAGGAACCCACAGTGTCTCAAGTATGGGAAATTCCTTAGGTTGGCTACCATCAATGTCCACATCAGCTAGCGAGGAATATGCTTGAAGGCCCTCCCCACATAGAGATGTCCACTGATAACTAATCTTTAATGGACTGGAAATGGAAAGTTGCCAGTTTCCAACCTAGCTGCCTTCTGGCCTCCATTAACCTAATGATTTTTCCTAGCAAAAATAGGTAACAAAACACCAAAGCTTGCATATTGACTTTTTCCATACTTTCATTTGAACAGTCTCACAACATTTCACAGATCAGTAGGTTGTAGGGAAAAAGAAAGATCTTCACTGCCAGTCCTAGGTTCATGGATGAGGTCCCTAAAACAAGACAGATTAACAAGAGAAAAGCATGCAAATGTATTTAATACATTTCACATGACACAGGAGCCTTTAGAAATGAAAACCCAAAGAAAAGGGAAGCCTGTGTATTTGTATGCGAAGCATGCTGAAGAAATGGACAGTAGTAGAGAAGCATAATTGGACAGAAGGGGTGTGATCTAATGGTAATGGGTTGGGGAGAGCCTAGCAAGGCCTCAAGGCCTGTTTGCTTGGATTATTTTCTGTGTTCCTGTGTCTTTACATATTAGGATATTTGTTTCTTCTGGTATAGGGACCATCTTTTTTTTTTTTTTTTGTGGTACTGGGGATTGAACTCAGGGGCCTTTTGCCTCCAAGCTACACCCCCAGCCCTTTTTATTTTTTTATTTTTTTAACTTTTTATGTTCATTTATTGGTGCACTGTAAATTATAATTATACATTTTGATATATGTCAGGGTATGAACATCATACATGCACACATTGCACATTTAGCCCTCCCTCCAATCCCACCCTATTCCCTCCCCCTTCCCTCCCTTTCATGCTCCAGATAGTGATTGAGTCTTATAGGTTTGTGTATGTACATC
>PVJS01016270.1:0-37709 GCA_004027185.1 Glis glis
AAAAAAAAAAAAAAAAAAAAAAAAAAAAAATTATTGGCCCATAAGAATAACCTTTGAACAAAAAATTTGGTTGCTTCCCTTGTCTGTGAAAACCTATTTAAATTGTAGTTTCTTCTCTTGTATTCCTGCGTTGCTGTGATGAATTTCATTGCAGAATTAAGAATGGTTTGTTGACCAATTCTCTTGTTGATGAAAAGTTGAGTTCTTCTAATTTTTAGTTATTATGAATAAAACTGCTAAGAAAATACAGTCACAATTCTTTTTGTGTATGTATTTTTTTCTCCTTTACTAATCTTGGGAATGACATTACTGGGTCAAATAGTAGGTGGAGTATTAACTTCATAAGAAACTGTCAACGCTTTTGCCAAAAGCATCATGTTCTATTCCTAGCAGGTTTAAGTAGAGAGATAAACCAATCATTTTTAGGTGAGGCATTTGATTAAGCACCAATAAAATTATTTAAGTCCAATAAGAGTTTATAGCTTGAAGTTCAGCATCTTAAAAATCAGTTTTTCTGAACATTGGTATTTATCAATTATGAAGATAAAATGAAAGAAAACATCCCATTACAAAATAATAAAAATCATACATTTTTAAATATAAGTAGGAAAACATTTAATAAGAAATATATAAGTATAAGAATGAAACTTTAGTGAGAAACATAAAAAAGATAAAATTAATGGGAATTAATGGGAAGATGTGCCAGTCATATTAAAAATATTTAATCTCCTCAATTAAATCTATGAATGCAATAAAGTCACAATAAAAAGTGCAATACTATATAATAGAAAATTACAAACTCGCCGGGCGTGGTGGCGCACGCTTGTAATCCCAGTAGTTTGGGAGGTGGAGACCGGAGGATCCGGGTTCGCGGCCAGCCTCAGCTGTCTCACTCTCTCTCTCCTTGTCTCTCTCTCTCACTCTCTCTCTCTCTCTCTCCTTAGTGAGGCCCTCCGCAAATTCGTGAGACCCGGTTTCAAAATAAAGTATAAAAAATAGGGCCGGGGGCGTAGCGCAGAGGTAGAACGCCCCTGCGTTCAATCCCCAGTACCGCAAAAAAAAAAAAAAGAAAATTACAACTCATATTAGTGTATATAGATTACAAATTGATTTGAGTCATCAGGTAATAGTATATATGTGTGTGTGTATATGTGTTTATATACATATACATATATTATATATATACAAAAAAGAATGAGAAAGTACTTCAAAAAGAAAATAAAAGTATATAATTTGCTTAAGTAATTCAATAAAAGATATTTGAATGAGGATATGTGACAAGATGGCATTAGTGTAAGGACTCAAAAATATAGGGTGATATAATATATATTTAAAGAATTGCACTGCTTATGCATTTATATGCAAAGTTAGAATTTGCCTCAAACCATCCACTATAATAAACAGATGTCACAGACAGGGAGGGAGGGAGAGAGAGATATATAAATCTTAAATTTATTTTTATTTTAATCCCTCCCCCTGTTTTATCCAATCATTGAGTGTTAGAATATAAGGAAAACTGAGAAATATCTGGTACAGGTTTTTTTTCAAATTATGTTTAACAATTTAATCATAACCTGAACAGGTGACTTGGGAAGAAAAGGAGATTCTAACAGAGGATAAGGAATATCGGTAGATCTTTAAAAGAAGAAAGAAAAACTGAGACTGAGGCAAACCCTTAGCTTCAACAAGAGTAACTCAGTTTCCATTTTTTTTCCTTTTTACAATTTGAGGATTCAATTTCATTGTAGAAAGATTCCACACTGACAATTCAGTATATAGTATGTGATTGATAGATGATAGGTAGATAGACATTTGGATGATAGATATATAGATTATAGATAGATGGTTGATAGATGATAGCTAGCTACATAAATGGATAGATAGATAGATAGATGATAGATAGATAGATAGATGATAGATAGATAGATAGATAGATAGATAGATAGATGATAGATAGATAGATAGATAGATAGATGGAATATATTTACAAGCTGAATATTTGCAATTTCATAGACATTTCCGATTTCCATCTGCAGAAACTGAGATCCAAAGGTTTAAACTGATTCGCAATAGACATCTCATTAGAAATCAGCAGCATTAGAATTTGCACATATAACTTCTCTTTCTATGGAAAGGATGTTTCCTGATATACCACAGTAAATGATCAGAAGTGTGGCTTCTCTTGCATTACCCTCAGCTTCCATGTTCTTTAGGATCAACACATACATTTGTATATGAATTGTTGTATGAATGAACAAAACTGTGTGCCAGTGTTCTTTATACAAAGTTGCCTGATCTGTAATATATGTAATTATATAGCATTATATAATACTTAAATAGTAATACATAGTATACCTTTACATATATAGTAATACATATACATATATATAGTATAGTAACACATATTACATGTACTAATATGTGAGCATAGTTATATATATAAACCATAATAAGACAATAAATAAATTATGTATAATGTTTCCCCCAAAACACGTGTATATCTTCTTTTCCTTCATGTATTATTTCAGGTTTGATTCAAATGAATTTTCAGCTGCATTAAAATAGTTTTGTTATGGTTTGACTAGATTAGAAATGCATGGATGTTTCCAGGTGAATTGGTATAACATCTACAAAACAAAAACATTAAAAATTAATGCAATTATATCTTTATCTGTATGTAAGTGTGGAAACCGATAAAATATAATTCCATGGCTAATATCTTTATTAATAATTTAACATGGCCACAAAATTATGTGTTTGAAAGTATTACAAATATGATGCCAACACTCCTCCCGAGGAAATCATAACAAACCATCAATGCTTATTGATTGTTCTGCTTCCTCATTGAGTAGTTTTATGAAACTTGAGTAAATTAAGATGAATTCCATCTACTATGAAACAAATTTTTACCACTCACTTGTATTTTCATTTGAGAAAAAAACAGCAGGTCTCTCTAAAGAACACCAATCAATACCGCATTCACTATGAAAATACAGTCTGATTGCCTTGGGAGTTTAGTAATGTAACCTGTTATCCATAAATCTAACAAGAGAAAATCTGGGATCAAATTCCTGCCTGAGAACTTACTTGTGTGTCTTAGGGAAAATCACTTTTTTTCTTCAGAGAATATCTGCCCTCCTGTAAAAGTGGTTATGACAATCAAATGAGATACTGTTAGCACTCACTCTGGATTTTCACTGTCATTGTGGTTGCAACTACCAGGAGCAATCAGGAGATAAATAGTAATATGTGTATTTTTTGAATGATGGGGATTGAACCCAGGGCCTTGCACATACTAAGCCAGCATGCTATCACTGAGATACATTCCCAGCCCTAGGAATATTCTAAGTGGTACTTTATCATTTGCTCTTGACCTCTAACCCACAGAAGGATTCTAACAACTGTCCTACAGCACAGTCCTATTTGAAAATCATATTTTGAAATATATCTTTGAGTAAGGGAAATTTATCTTTGGTGTAGAAGAGAAAGTTAATAGTAGCAGAAAGTGATTTTGATAATGAAAAACAGTGATAGTGTGATAACTGCATCTTAAGGCATTGTTCATGAAAGTGGAGAAATAAAAGTATAAATGCAAAAGAAAATGCTGCATACTTGAAGAAAGAGTAGGACTGAAAGCATGTGTATTTGTGTATTTCCATATATGTTTCCATATATATGTGCAATGAGAGACGTTTTTACCAGAGGAGACTGTTATTCTTCCATATAACATAGTAATGATACTAGTAATACTGAGATTGATCACTATGAAAAGATAAGAGGATTGAACTAGGACTTGGAACTATGTATTAGTAGCACAGTGACTATTGTGACCACCTTATCTATACCTCTGTTCATCAATTCCCTTATCTATAAATGCAGGTTTGGAGTAAAAAGGTTGTCTAAGGCTCCTTCACTTTCCAAAAAAAAAAAAATGGTGGCGGTGAGGTGGGGAGAGGAACAAAGGAGTAGAATTCGGCAGGAGTATTACCTGTCCAGGAGAAGCACCTTGTGCTAGTTCTTTGGGATTCTGATTGACTATAAATGTGGTCTACCTCGACTGTCACACCTTGTGCATACCAAGACCACTTGGGAAGCATTTAAAAATATTTTGCTGGATCCCATCAATCAGAATTTCGAATTTAATAGGTTTTCTGTCCATTCCCTCATTGGATTGTGAACTCATTAAGACAACTGCTTTGAATTATCTTTTTTTAACCTTTCTAGAACTTACAGGTTGGCAGAGTAAGTGAATAATGAAGGTGAGGTTTTGTGGGATACCAGATGTATAGTAAATGGGGGAGAATGCTTTTCTTTGTCACTTGCCAGACAGGTATTTTTCCTTAAGCAATTTAATTAAGAACTCTAAGCTTTAGCATTTTGGGTTTGTTGTTATTGCTTAACTATAAAACTAAGATAATCAGATAACTGATGATTCTGTAGGGATGAGACAATATTTAAAAGGTTTAGCACAAAGTGACATCAGCCGAACTCAGAATGTCAAGGGCCACATGTTTTCTCTCACATGTGGAGCTAGAAAGAAAATGGAAAAGGTATTTCATGAAAATGAGGAGAAAGACCAGTAGAATAGTGGAAGGGGATCTGGGGAGGTAGGAGGGGAGGGAAAAATTCAGGCTTGGCTAAGGAAACAGACCAAATAATGTTATGATGCTATGGCTGTGTATGAATGCATCACTCAGCATGCAAGAGGAGGGGAGAGGGAGAGGGGGGTACAGAGGGAAACACACCAAGAGGTGTTGCGTGCATATATAAATGTATCTCTGTGAGTCTCAATAAGATGTAAAACTACAATGCACCAATAGAAACAAAATAAAGTAAAAAGCTTAGCACATAGCCTAGCATAATGTGTTTAACAGTGAGTATTTTATGGAAATGAAATAATCACTGTCAAACAGGCACTGTGCCTGGCATTATAGATATAATGAGACATCTCCCGCTCTCAGTAAGCTTAAGTACAGGAGAGACAGCACAAACCTATTAAAATCCATAAGATCTTGAAACACACATGTACTAAAATCTTTTTTGTATGATACATTGTACTATATATATATTTTTTTAATGCCATGTTCTTAAAGCCATGTTCACTCTCACCTTTTAAACAGGTTTCTAAAATAAAAGTGGATGATAGATGCACAACTACAAAATATCTGCCTTTGTTTAAAATGTTCGAGTTGACTTTTACACAAAAAAAATAATCCTACAATATTTCATCAGATCCTTGAACCAAAGATTTTATCATATCCTTGAATCAAAGAACCAAATGAAGGTTGGGGATATAGCTCAGTGGCAGAGTATCTGCCTAACATGTTCAAGACCCTCCGTCTCATCCTCAGCACTGGAAAAATAAAAGACCCCATCATACCATTAAGTTTAGCATATATATTCTTTAAAAGTTTAGCCTTTTTGAGGAAATATAAAATAACATATAATATATGTATAATATGTTATATAAAACATACACAAATATACACATACAAGACATTTGTTACATGTTCTTGACTTAGAAAAGAGTTATAATACCAAGTAAATATAATTGAGCATATTCAAAGATAATAATAAGGCCGGGCGTGGTGGCATATGTTTGTAATCCCAGTACTTGGGAGGCTGAGTCCTGAGGATCCAGGCAGCCTCAGCTACTTAGTGAGGCCCTCCACAACTTAGTGAGACCCTGTTTCAAAATAAAGAATAAAAAGATAGGGCTGGGGGTGTAGCTCGGAGGTAGAATGCCCCTCCCTGGGTTCAATCCCTGCTACTACAAAAAAAAGATAATAATAAACAAAAATATTTACATTTCTGAGATAAAATTCAAATAGCATTTGCAATTTTATTTTATAAAAAGAATTTAACTCCTGCATATACATCTTTTGAATATTTTTACCACAGTAACATTTTTTGAAGAATGATAAACATCTCTGGATTAAATAAAAAAGAAGTGGCAAAATCAAGTTTTTATCTTGTATTTCATTTTAGAGTACAGATATTTCAGATATGGATACTGGGTTAAATTTTTAAAATTGGATCAGTTGGGCATGGTGACACACATTTGGGAGGCTGAGACAGAACAATCACGGCCAGCCTCAGCAACTTAGTGAGGCACTTGGCAACTTAGTGAGACCCTGTTTCAAAATAAGAAGTAAAAATAGGGCTGGGGGTGTAGCTCAGAGGTAAAATGCCCCTGGGTTCAACCCCCAGCACCAAATAAAAAAATAGGTAAATAAATAAAATTGGAAGATAATTAATTTTAGTCAAGGAATGAGATTGGCTCAAAATATCACAAGCTATTTCTTCACATATGCTGTATAAACATAGCCTTCAAAATTTCTTTTAGTAGCCAAACTTTTTCACTGGATTTTTTATCAATCTATGTAGAATATAGAGAATAGGTACTTAATCTGAAGAAAATAATATACAAAACATAAAAAGACCCAGATCTTTATTTACTCAGGCTTCCTTCTTCCAGAAGAGGTTGTTGACAGTATTCCTAACAGCATGAAGGGAAATCTGTGAGTGTGTCAGGAAGGCTAGGAACTATTACAAAGAAGTCATCAGCCAGGAGTGGTGGTACACACCTGCAATCCCACTACTTGGGAGGCTGACACAGGAGGATCACAGCTTCAAGGCTGGCCTTAGAAACTTAGCAAGACCTTGTTTCAAAATAAAAATAAAATAGGGCTGTGGGTATAGCTCAGAGGTACAATGACCCGGGTTAAACACCCCCAGTTCAGAAAAAAAAAAAAAAAGAAGTGATCATCTCCTCTACGTGATGAATGTATTTGTTATCTGCACCGGCCTCTGTCGTCTGGAAGCCATAGAAAGAAGCAGCCCAAGAATAAAGCTGATCCCACCATGGAAAAACAGGGAATTAGGAAGGAATTTGGCCTATGATGGCATCATTGACCCTTTAAATTAACAAACTCTAGAACAGATTTCTGGCCTTACTGGTTTGGGGAGAGAATACATTTCTTACTATTTAATTCAATTTTAGTTAATTTCCTGTTACTGTAAGCCAAAAATGTCTTATTTAATACATTTTCTTTCTGCACAATTAGAAAGCTACTATATGAAGGCTTGGATTTGAAAAGAATATAAAAGTTATAATGGAATAATATTTTCTCAATACACAGTAGAAGTAATAAAGTGTTTTACAAGTAACACTTTACTAATAACTAAGTTCTAATGCTTACAAATAATTAGCTTCTTAATAAATTGGAATAAATTTAAGATAATCTCCATATTAATGTGACTTCTTCACCTGCATGCCTCTTCCTGTTCTAACTCCTCAATAAATAAATAGCCTGGTTTCGCTATTGCAGTTTGAAAACCAGGTACTCTGCTTTCTCACATAAGGGAAAAGGGCTACACTTTAGACAGTTGTTCAGGATTTGCACAAGCCCCTTTATTTTAGATAGTCCCAACAAGTGAATACCCACCTTCCATGTTGCCTGTGCATAAATTTGGTTGAAATACAATTCTAGAGAGTTTCTGGAAAAAAAGATGGTCATCCAACTTCCATTTAATGATTCTAATGAGTGCCTCTTACTTTTTAAAAGATTAAAAAGCTGTCCAAATATTGAAATAGAAATAAGACACTCAAGTATTAAAGATTAGCAAGGATTCAAGATTTTGAATAGGTGTAGAAGTTTATGGCCTTTGGAACATTAGTTATGAACAATTTGAAAGACACATCATTGCTAAAGCAACATGGAGGAAACTTATTTTACTAATGGTTGGCTTAAATTCATGAGAAAATCTTTCTTATCATAACCAGAACTCTGGCTTGCCTTAACTTATCAACATTTGTCTTCTTTTTCATTTAACTTAATTATTTGCATTGACAGACAAAATCATATACATTTACCATGCATGGCATGTTGTTCTGAAGTGCATCTGCATCGTGAAGTAAGAAATCATCTTCTGAATGAGGACTTCTCTCTGCCTTTGAAACATTCTAAACCAGATCATTTTTTCCCTCTTTCTATTTCTTTTTTCCTGTTTGTGTGTTTCAGAGGTGGGGAAACAGAACATCCCTTCATTTTTAGGATAAGGCAAGGATAATTTTATTCTTTTCCCAAGAGAAATGTGTTTCAGGAATGCAATTTTGATTTTTCTATATATTCACATTTTCTACCCACTACCTCTTTTCCTTCCCACTCAGAAAAAGTGACTAAAATAGGCAAAGGATTAATATCTATTTCCCTCTAATGTTCAGAGTTAATTTTTCAGAGTTTACTGATTATATATGCCTTGGCCTATTAGCTTTTTCTCTCTTACAAGAGTGCTTATAAATAGCAGAAATTCTCCTCAATTCTGTCTATATTATAAGCTTTCCATCAAGGACCTTCCCAATCCCCCTGATAGTGAGAAATAACTCTTACCTAACTCCTAGGCCTACAACTGGATGGGCAAGGAAGTTCAACTCATGGAATGTGGAAAGTCTCTTTCAACATTAGGTCCAAGCCACATTTTCACATTCAACTTTAATAGTAACCTGTGTGCTTTAGATAATAACGTGAATATTGGACGCATTCTAGTCTTCACCCAAAATCTTACACCCCGTCTTGGTTGTCCCAGATCCTAGGATGAGTCAGGGTGCTCTTTGTATCTGGCAATTCTCCCCTAGCACTTCCTGGTTCTTTCAATGTTTTTGTTTGTTTTGTTTTAGCTTTTGGATGCCATCCTTATTCTCCAGTATTATGTTTATCCCTTTCTGAATAGACTCTAGTTTGTTCGGGCACCTTTTATAATGTGGCCTTATAGACCTTAGTATATTGAGGAATACTTCCTTTAATTTAATTCAATTAAACTTTGGTTAGCATTCTGGTTCTATTGGTTACCAGATGTAAGTGTTTGGGGAGATTACTTAATGGACCTGATTCTCAGATTTTTTGTTTTATAATGATATCAACCTCATGTAATTCTTGTGAAGTTGAAAATAATTATGGTGGCATTAGTAAATCATTTAACACAATGTCTGATACTCACGATACAAAAGAAATGTTGGTTTTCAGTGTTCTCACATAAAACCGAACCTACTTTAATAGATTATACCTACCATATACTGAAGATGTAATATTTTCTCAGAAGATCAGACATTTTTTGACGGATATTTTGAAGGATTGATTTATTTCCACATTAATAAATGAAAGACAACCTTTCTATTCAGATGATACCTCCTCAACCATTTGTGCATTGTGGCATAAAAATCAGACAAATGTAGCCTCTTTTATGAGCCTCACTTAAATGCTATCTTCTCCAAGAAGGTTTAATGATGTCTACTCATCCTCAGCAGAATAAAACTGATGCATTTGATTTAGATATCTTTTATGTTACTGATTGCATTCTATATTTTACTATAATTTTCTGCTATTTCATAATCTGCTTCACATTGTAAATCCTGTGTAATTAGGCCTGGCACTTTGGTACTGATCCATACCAGTGTGCCAATCTAACATTACAACCTATTGGCAGTCAAAGAACAGTGTGGATAAAGAGTTAACATCACATCTGGACTGATTCGAGGCTGATTGAGAGATCTTCTTTGGAAACAGTAGTTAGGACAAATGAAGAATATTGTTTATGTGTCCATTGTGTGGTACTGCACTGTGTAGGACAAAATGTGATTTGGCGTGAAAGCTTTCAACTACAATGGTATATAAAGTTGGTAGGAAAAGGAGCTATAGCCTTCCATGGGGCAAAATGATCCACATATTCTTTGGTTCTCAATCATGCAGCTGTGTATACCCTGTACATGTGGGAAGACATATGTGGGTATCTTTCAATCCTCCTAAAGAGATGAAGATGTTATACTTTCTGTATTTCTGCTCTGTATCTTTTTATAAAGATAATTAACTATAGTTTATGATGTTTTTGTTTGTGTCTCACGAGTCTTATTGCCACTCTGGAGCAATAGCCATCTCTTTGATGCTTCAGGAAGTCTATTTTAGCTCAATTAGGTAATGCTATATAACTAATAGAGCATTTACCAAATAATCTTGGTTGGTCAGAATATAACTATGGATCTTGTCATTGGGAAAGATCATGGCAAAGGTAGGGGTTGTCGACTTTGAGATGTATAATAACCATTGAGTAATTAGCTTGACAACTATAAGATGGAAGGAAGGGAAATGGATGGTTATTGTCTGTGATCCATTTTCAGTGGACTTGTGCATTCTCCTAAAATTTTATACAATAGTTTTATAAATATGCATGGTTATTTCTGAGAAGACATCCACATATTTTAAAGAGATCCTAAAAGGATGACCCCATAAAAGGTTAAGAGCTATTACTTCAGTTGAGAGAGTTTGTCTGAATATATTTTTGAGAGAAAGTCAGGAAATTTATGAGGAAAATTACTTCTTTGATGCTTTCAGACTTAGCAAATTACTCTTAGACTCGACCAAGTGACTTTCATTTACTAAAATTAAGGTTATTTTCCCCCTGATATGTCTTGATCATCCCTGAGGAATTACTTGAACACTTTCTTAAGTGTAAATGTTTCTAAGAGTCCAAGACAATAGTCAACCTATTTTATTACTTCTGAGGTCTTATCAAAAGCTTCCTTCTGTAATCCATAGGAAATAGGTATTCTTTCCCTAATGCAAAGAGAACATTATTGGGTTGAAGGGGTGGGGTGTGCTCAAATAATGTGAAAATAAAAAATGTAATTTTTAAATTGAACAGTATTTGGGGACAATCTAATTGGTTTGCATCAAAGCACTCCCCACATACACCATCTAGTAACTTCTGGTTCATATAACAGAGTCAAGCATTCAGAGGAGACCAGTACCACAGCAGTGAAGAACACAGATGTAAAGGATTTAGAAATACCCATTACAATGGTATTGGTTATGATATCAACAGGCAGCACTTGGGGGTTTTGTTTTTGATCCAGAGATTTTCTGCAATAGCTATTATATTAGAGTTGGGAAGAACTTTAGCTTCAAATAAGACAATAACCAAGCAATAGCTACCTGAACTAGAAGATTGTTTTCTTTTTCTCTCTCTCACTGAATAAGTACATATGTTAGTTTTTGTAGTCATTTGTTAAGCCAGTGCCAAAAATTTAGGATTGGTGTTACACAGATTTCCAAGCCTAATTTTCATTGTTCCCAAGTGGTTGAAGCCACTCCTGTGAGTACATTCTCACACAGCTTTGTGCAAAATAATGAAGTGAGACGTAATCCAGAATAAAGGCTTGGTCTTATAATCATTGCAACTTTATCCTAGAAGGAAAACTTTTCTCAGAACCCTCTCCCCCAGACCCCCAAAAGGACATCTTCCTCAAATTGAGTCACCTGTCCACTATACATAAAGGGATAGCTGGGCCCACCATTGCTGACATCAAGAGGTTACCAGCTAATACATACAAAAAAGATGCTGGTGGGGCAGAGTGGCCGTGTTAGCCTTGGGGTAAGCAGTCACTGCACTTTTATTTTTTTTTTGTTTCATTGTTATATTTCCTTTGAAACTCAATTGAAAAGGTTCAAGTTCATCATAATCCTCAGGTCAAGTTATATTCTCATCAAAGAGTCAACGTATTTTATCAGTATTTATTTATCACATTTTATTTCCATCCAATATCATTTCCTTCACACTGGAAAGTGGCTGAGCTCATTATTTCTGAGTTTAACGTTGTTTCTGTGCCTTTTTAGTGGTCAGAACCTTCCTTCCTTCCTCCCTCCCTTCCTTCCTTACTTACTTACTTCCTAACTTCCTAACTTCCTTCCATCAGGGATCGAACCCAGGGACATTATACCTCTGAGCTACACCCCCGAGCTACATCCCCAGCCCTATCTTTTTTCTTTATTTTTGAAACAGGGTCTCACTAAGTTGCTGGGGGCCTTACTAACTAACTGAGGCCCAGATCCTCTGGCCTCAGTCTCCCAAGTACTGAGACTACAAGCATGCGCCACCACACCCAGCTCCCAGCCATCTTCTTAAAAAGGTTTTTTTTTTTTTAAATTTTAAAACAAGGTCTAAGTTGCTGAGGCTTGCCTCAAACCTGGGATCCTCCTGTCTTAGCCTCCCAAATACTGAGATTACAGGCATGTGCCACCTTACCCAGCTAGATAGCTTGATTTCTTAAAGAGAAAATGTATCATGAGTTCTTAGTGATTATCTTATTGCAAATTCAGTATTACAGATTTTTTTTTGCTTAGTCACATTAATCTTACAGTTGTATCTAGTTTCTCCTATGCCAAAAATGCCACTCTCAAAGATATCAACAGCCTTATCACTCTGAAATACATTATGATGTGAGACTACAATACACAAATAAAAATATTTTTTTAAAAAGATGTCAATGGGTATTTACTCATTTGCTTTATACCACAGAACAAAAATGGCAGTTTCAGAATAATGCCAATGCTGCCACCAATAACAATCACTGCAAACCATTTTTGCAGTTCTATTTTTCCCATGAGTGATACACAGACAACAGTAGTAAGTCACTTGAAATCGTTTTTCCTCCAGTGTTGGTTATGTCACCAACTGGATATAATTTGGGTCTATTTGCTTTGTTTTATTTAGGTTTTATGGCTTGCCATGAAATTTTATTATGTTTTGTAATTACATAAAATGTTCACATGGCTTCAAAGTCAAATGTAAAAAGCAAGCTGTGTTAGAAAATTGCTGGCTCAACAGCTGGACCGCTGCTCTGTCCCGACTCTCCTTTCAGTTAAGGTTCATTCTCCCATTGCATTTTGTGTGTGTGTATGGTACTGGAGATTGAACCTGGGGGCACTCTACTGTTGAGCCACACCCCCAGCCCTATTTTATTGTTTTATTTTGAAACAGGGGCTTGTTAAGTTGCTGAGGCTGGCCTCAAACGTGGATTCCTCCTGTCTCAGCCTCCCAAGTACTGGGATTGCAGATCTATACCACCACCCCTGGTTTCCATTGAATTTTTTAGTACATACAAATATTCATGGATATCTTTGTAGTCCCATTTCATAGATAAATGGTAGCATACTGTGAATACTCTTCAACTTTTTATTCAATTTATACTCCTTCACAGAATCTGGATTTAGCATCTTGGTATTAAATTTTATAATTCTTTAATGCCCCTTGCCTTGCTTCATTTTTCCCATATCACTTGTCCCCTTCTAACATTATATATAATTTAATATTACTATTGTTTTCTGTCTCCTATTGCCAAAGTTTGAGCTTCACAAAGATTTCAGTTATTACCTGTTTTATCCCGTTGATGAATTTCAAGCATCTAAAATATACCTGGTATATATAGGAACTTAATATTCATTTTAAATGAATCAATACATACAATCTTGTTCAATGTACTGGCACCTAATTCTCATTCTCTCTCTCTCTTTCTCTCTCTGTCTTTCTTTCCCTCTACATTACCGTATCCTTCTTGACAAATTCTAGTGCTGATTTTATTGTTGCATTTCTCTTCTGATTCCCTTTTTTTGGATAACAAAATAGTGAATGCTTATCAGATACACATATTTTATTTTTCTCTAAGCCCTCTCATTCTTCTATGTATGGCATTCTTATGAATTATTTTATTCTCTCAAATGATCTAGAATATATAGATAGTAGCATATTTCAAACTTTTTCAAAAGGCTTTTCTATCTAAGGTAAGTTTGCATATATAAAGTGTTATTGATGACCATATCATTGGGCCAACACATCACATACATATTACGCTGTCTTCCAGCACAGTTTTTGCCAGAAACTGAAATGTAGTGCCCTGTGTCTCCTCTGACCTCTGAGATGCCTACTGTAAAATGCTATTTTTTGTGTTCTAGTCATTGGAAGTTAATAGGTTTCTTGTATTTAAGCCTTCATGTCTATAGGAATGAAATAATTGGCTTCTTAAAGGACCAAAAGAATAAATTATCTCCAGGTTCTTAGCCCCAAGTCAGAGAGGGACTTGGGATCAAAGAACATATCATGTGGCACTTACATAACCTTCAGGACTCAACAACTGAGATGAGATACCAGACTCTATGTCTCCTGACTCTTCTGATCCACCCCTAGATCATGTTTCATGAGTTGATAGAAATGGGAATTAACTTTTATCTGTAGGGAAATAATATTTTTATTGCTGCTCACAAAATCCTCCCTGTAAAACTGTCAGTTTTACAAATGCTGCTGGCCATAGAAACATAAGTTGCATTGCCTAACAACAATCCTAAATGCAGCACAATAAAAGCAAATATCAATGCCCTGCTCTTTACAGGGACTGTTATTTCTCCACTCACACTGGCGTAGTGCTGGTTGCTAACATTTTTATTGGTTAGATATATGCTCTTCTCCTCCTCTGCTTGCTTCCTTGCCTACTGTGAAGACATAAGAACATCTATCCTCATGACTGTTAGAACAGTAATGACGATCAGTGTGACCCCAAAGGAGCATCCAGCTGTAACACCTACCTACCTTCCTATCTCTTCTCATACTCATTTAGCTACAAATTCCTCTTGCCCTTACATATTCATCTTCAAATAGTAAACACACTAAGTATTTGCATGTACCACACTGATCTGTTAGTACTTTCCCGTTGGAAACAGTCTCAGTTTTTAAAGATGTTCATATTATTAGCTTTTGTGAGTACATTCTTCGTGGTAATTCTACTCATAGGGTCATTCCACACTATTACTAATCTAGAAAAATGACTATTAATTATGTAGGCAATTTATCTTTCAGGGTTTTAGATGAGAAATGCAAATGAATTTGATATGGAAACTTACTAGCCTTGTGACATTAGGTACGTTACTTAACCTCAGTATTTCTTTTTTGTTTTGTTTCGCTTCGATGTTTTCTTTTTTTATTTATTACATTTATTGGTGCATTGTAGTTATACATTTTGATAAGTGTCAGGGCATCAGAAGCTTGCATGCTCACATTGCTCATTTGGCCCTCAAATCCCACCCTATTCCCTCCCCCTTCCCTCCTTTCTGTGCTCAGCGTAGTGATTGATAAGTTTGTGTATATACATCATGTGCATTAGTGTATTTCCCTCTTCCCCCCTCCCATCTCCCTCAGTTAGTTCGCCTTATAAACCATTTTTTTTTGGAATGGTTATGGTGATTATATATTTTTATCTGTAAATATCTTAACAACAAATCCTGGTGTCTTATAAGTAGAGTGTTATTATCCTAGAAATCACTGACACTGGCATTTTTCTTCTAGTTCTCACTGCCCCAACACCTTAGAAACGCCATCAAACTTAGTCCTTATTTCAACCCTGGGGGAATGCAAGGACCATAGGGAACAAATTTATTATTAGTAGTAAGTTATTAGAATTAAAAGTTAGAGTTTGTAATATAGTAAAAAAGTTTTGTAACAGTCATTTCTAAAACTCGAAAGACAGTAAAAATTTTCTGTATTGAAGAAAAACATGTGCAAATGTATTGCTTCACTATTATTTTTTACATAAGAAAGTCAAGTTGATATTTTCAAAAATGTAATGTGGCAGAGGAAGAGATTTTCTGTGATTCCACTTGGGACCAAATTCTCCTTTGCATTTATTTAGACTGTTACATAGCAAGATGGAGCCCAAGGCATTTGGAGGATTTTGTACTTAGAGGAAAACCACTCACTACATAGACATGTGATACTAACAGGATGAAGACTCTAACTAAGAAGATCATTTCAAAATACAAAAAAAAAAAACAAAACGCAAGCTTCATTCTCAAAAAAATATGGTTCACTACATTGTATTGTATATCTTTGGTTAAAAAACCCACAAGCAATATCATTGGACTTTATATATTTTGAACATGAAAACAATGTAAGAAGAACTTTTTATAAAAGAAGACTTCTATTGTTGTAAAAATGATACATGCTTAACACTAAAATATATTAAGTGCCCTAGGACAGGCAAACCAAGAAAGAAAGTGTTGTTAGCATTTGGTATACATGATCTCAAACATACCAATATGCCTAAGGATGAAAATAAATATAAGAAAAGGAAGAAAGAAAAAAGGTAGAAAAGCAGCTTTAGAGTATGACATCATTTTTAAGGAGATATTATTTATCTTACATTTAGAAATAACAACTAAAATTAAAATTTTGGTTCAAGATTAGAGAATGTTTCTTGACACAAATGTATTATTTTTTGAAATATCCATCTAGATTCATGTACAATTAATATATAAACATTAGTCAGTCACAAAAAGTGAAAAGTCAGATGTTTTCCCTAATATGCGGAAGCTAGGGAGAAATGGGACAGAGGAGAGACTCCAGACAAAAAAGGAGAAAGCTTAGATGAATAAAGAAGGTGACCTAACTGAGGGAGATGGGAGGGGGAAGAGGGAAACACCATAATGCACATGATATACATACACACACTTATCAAACTCATTCACTGTGCTGAACATGAGAAGGAGGACAGGGGGAGGGTATGGGGTGGGAATTGGGAGAGGGTTAAATGATTGATGTGTGCATGTATGCTTCTACCACCCTGAACCTCATCAAGATGTATGATTACAATGCACCAATGAAAAATAAACAAATAAATAAATTAAGGCAGGAATTTATTCGGAATGATGTCTGAACTCCTTTCTTTACTCAAAGAGATGGTCTATTAAGAACAGTTTGGGAGCCGGGCGTGGTGGCACATGCTTGTAATCCCAGTACTTGGGAGGCTGAGACAGGAGGATTGTAGGTTCACGGCCAGCCTCAGCTACCTACTGAGGCCCTCCACAACTTAGCTAGACCCTGTTTCAAAATAAAGAATAAAAAATAGGGCTGAGGGTGTAACTTGGAGGTAGAATGCCCCTGGGTTCAATCCCCAATACCACAAAAAGCAAACAAAACAAAAAACAGTTTGGGCGCAGTGGGAGGATGTTGGACTGCAAATCCCTAGGCTCACCATTAATGGAAAAATTGAATGCTTCCGGTTGAAGAACGTAAGACATGGAGTTTCTGGCATCTTTTGTTAGATAGACATTTAAATAAAAGATCTTACATATAAAAAAAAACATTAGAGCCACTAAGAATTGGATCTCCATATACATGGATTAGACATTTGGCCCTACCCTTCTCCTTGGAGTTACTCTATCCCTGAGCATTTTATGAGCTCAAGTCTTTTGGGATGCTCCATTTTGCTATCTAGAAGTTGTTTTAGTTTTAACAAGGAGCTGCATGCATGTATGTCTTTAACACATGCAGCTTCACTATGATGCATATAATGCAATGCACCAATAAAGTAATTTGTAAAACTCACTTATATTGTCTTTGTACAGTTCTGGTGTACATAAGAAGATCTTTCTGTTTCCTTTTGAGGGGGAGGATGGTTGGCAGAGTATTAGGCCTTGTTTTTTAGGCTTCTGAAATTGTAGGTTATTGTGAAGAAGTCTGAGACCAGCTAGATTTGTCCTTTAGAGTTGACTTGCTCTTCTACCAGAATTCACGTTTTATTTCATCCTTGAGATTCAGAGACGAAGGGTCTTGTAATGGCCTTTACCAAATATTCCCCAGCCTTCCTCTTAGCTTTGCAGCTCTATTCTTACCTTTGTTTCTCTTTTATTTCTGTAATTTTACTTTCGTAATGTTTTCCTTCTTATCCCCAAGGTTTCTGCCCCTTTTCAGACTTTGTACTTATTCAAGCACAGTGACATGCTCAAAGCATGTGCTTGCACATATTTGTGGTAATGAGTACTTACTGAAATATATTTTGTATATTTCTAGATGCAATAATGTGTTTCCTGTTTACTTAACAGTATTTGGTACTTTTAGGTGAAAAGGTGTTATGGGGGGCAAATGATAGATAAATAATAGAAGCCATGTCTTTTCTAAACAAAAAACAATATCTGGAATAATTGTCAGGAATGCATGTTATATAAAATAAGCCCAACTCAAAGAGCATCATTTGTCAAAGAGAGTTTCATCAATAATATCTTTTCTCCAGAAAATTCTGTCCCTCAATATAATGTCAGTGATCTTGAAACTTCTTTGGTGGTTATAGCTCAGAGATCTTTGCCAGCTTACCACAGAGAACAAACAGGCATTGTATTATCATTCACCCATTTCAGGATTTTAACTTCCCTGTTTTCTAGGGAGAATTAGTTTCCTCTTAATAAAATAAATGAGATGGGGTCATTTATAATTTGGAGGCTCACCAACAGGCTAAAAACATAGTAAACTGTAGAGACATCTGAACTTCAAAAGGCAATATATAGCATGATACTTTTTCTTAGGAAAATAATTTATCTTTTCTGTTTATCTACTGTTGTTTCCCCTTTTCTCCAGATAAAAAACAGTTTGACTTTAAAGCTGTAATTTTTGAAAGAGGAATTTATATGTCAAATCTGAAGACCTTGTTCACAAAACAGGCAAATAATACACTATAGGACAATTATAAAAAAATACCCAATATCCTACACAGAATATAATTTTGGATTGCTAAATATTTATGGTAGATTATACCTAGACACAGTTCTCATCTAGGACCCAGTGTTTGCACAAACACTAATAATACGAGTGTCTCTGGAAGGTGTCAAGGTGAAACACAGGCGCAGTCCTCTATAAGCTTCAAGAAGAGCCTAGTTTTGTCCTGAAGGAGTCAAAAAAGCCTTTATCAAAGACTTGGCAGAAGAAGAGAGAGACAGAACCAAAGGCATGGAGACAGACTAATTACAGTGGCTATAATAACCCTTACCCCAGGAAATGTCCTCTCTAATTATGGGTGTGACCCTTCAGTGTTCTCAAATGTGCAGCAATCCCATACACATCACTTGTTGTTCTTCTTGTTGTTTTGTGGTACCGGGGATTGAACCCAAGGGCATTCGACCACAGAGCTACACCCGTGGCCCTTTATGTTTTGTCTTGCTGATAACAAGTCATAGGAATTGAATTGCAGTTGGTACTATATTTTTACCAGGTCACTGATTTGGATGATTTGGAGAAGGTCCATATTCGCCATAGACTAAATGTGCTCATAGGTGAGTTGGTGAGTTATCTTCTCTAGTTTTGCTATGTTCGGAAGTAGTTTTTTAAGTTCCATGTGACTTTGTTACTGTGTTCCTGGTGAATGGAAGACAGTGAATCATCAGTGAATAGTTGTGGAATGAATAAAAGGTTAATAGATTGATTGGCAGTCCATATGGCCATCAGAAGAGGAATTACCATGATCATTTTATAGAAAGGTTTCAAAGACAAAAAGAAGTGTGTTGGTTTATTCAGTATTATAAAGTTAAGTCTTTTTATTCTCTAACTTGTGTTCATTTTACCATAGGAACCACTGGATTTTTTTCTATTGTAAAATACAGGGCTCTATAAGAAGTTTAAAACATAATATATTTTAAATATATTTAAGAAGATATATACATATATATATATACATATATACATATATATATATATGTATATATATATACATATATACATATATATATATTCTTTTTCTTAAACAACCAATCCACATACCTCATGTTTTCTAATAATATTTGGCCAAATTTTCTGATATATTGATGATATCTCTGAACCTTCTTTAGAGTCATCCCCCAAGCATGTGAACATTTCACAGCTTTAGAGATGCTTTCTGGGCTATTCCCCAAATCTTCAGTAAGGTGAGTGCTAGAAGAATCTGTTATTACCTGTAATAGAGAAGGTCCTTAATGATAATTTTGTTTAGAGCACTATGTTTTTATTAATTTTATATCAAAGTATACCAAATAATATTCTCATTAATTTCTTAATTTCTTGGAGTTTGCATTCCTTGTTTGCCAATATTCTACTAGTTCCGCTCATGAACTTATGAAACAGCAAATTTTACAATAATTTCTCTATTATTTTTTATTTGGTTTTCAATGTGTCAATGTATGAACATGAAACTCTGAGGGTCTGTCCAACTAGTGTAAAAACAACTAATAATATTAGTTAAAATGATAAACTGTTTGGTCATCATTACATAATATGCAACAGGAATAATTTGGTAATTTTATGTCTCTGACTTTTTTGTGTGTGCTTTTATTGGTGCATTGGAGTCTTACATCACAGCGAATATCAATTAGATGTTAACATACATGCATACAGCTCTTAGTGTCCCCCTCGCCTCTTCTCACCCATATGAAGTACCAAGAATAATGTTGGTTTATTCTCACATGAACATATTGTTCATGATAATAATTCCACTGATTTGCTTCTTTCTTGCCCTTCCCCTTCCCTTGCACCACTGAGGGTTCTTCATTATCAACTGGAGTCCCTTGTGTGTCCCCACTACTCCCTAGGTTGCACATATTAATGAAAACATATGTCCCTTCTTTTTTGTGATTGACCGATCTCACTTAACATAATATTCTCCAGATCCTTCCGCTTTCTTGCAAATGATGTTATTTTGTTCTTCTTTATTGCTGAGTAGAATTCCATTGTATGTATTTCCCACAATTTTGTAATCCACTCATCTGTTGATATACACCTAGGTTGGTTCCATAATTTGGCCACTGTGAATTGTTCTGCTATGAACATGGGTATGCGTATATTACTGTAGTTTTCTGGTTTCAATCCCTTTGGTATGATACCCAGTAGTGGTATAGCCGGATCATATGGTGGATCCATTCCCAGTTTTCTGAGGAATCTCCACACTGATCTCCATAGTGGTTGAATTAGTTTGCAATTCCACCAACAATGTAGAAGAGTCCCAATTTCCCCACATCCTCACCAACATTTGTTATTGTTTGACTTCTTAATTCTTGCCATTCTAATTGGGGTCAGATGAAATCTTAGAGTAGTTTTGATTTGCATCTCCGATTGCTAATGATGTTGAACATTTTTTCATTTATCTATTGGCCATTTGTATCTCTTCTTTCATGAAGTGTCTACTCATTCCAGTTGCCCACTTCTTGATCGGATTATTTGTTTTCTTAGTGTAAAGTCTTTTAAGTTCTTTGTATATCCTAGATATTAGACCTCTGTCAGAGGGATAGCATGCAAAGCTCTTCTCCCATTTGGTAGGTTTTCTCTCTAGGCTCCTGATGGTTTCCTTTGCTGAGCAGAAGCTTTGTAGTTTAATGCTATCCCACTTATTAATTCTTGTTTTAATTTCCTGTGCTTTGGAGGTCTTGTTGAGGAAGTTTCTACCTGTGCCTATATGATGGAGTGTTGGACCTATGGCTTCTTCTAATAATTTCACAGACTCTGGTCTAACTTCCAGGTCTTTGATCCATCTTGAGTTGACTCCTGTGCAGGGTGAGGTAAGGATTTAGTTCCATTTTTCTACAGGTAGATAACCAGTTTTCCCAGCACCATTTGTTGAAAAGGCTGTCCTTTCTCCAACATGTGTGTTTAGCACCTTTGTCGAAAATCAATTGACTATAAGTTTGTGAACTTGTTTCTGTATCTTCTATTTTGTTCCTCTGGTCTATGTGTCTGTTTTTCTGTCAATACCATGCTGATTTTATTACTATAGCTCTGTAGTACAATTTGAAGTCAGGAATTGTTATGCCTCCTGCATGGTTCTTATTGCTGAGAATTGCTTTGGCTATTCTGGGTCTTTTGTTTCCCCATATAAAATTAACGACTGATTTTTCTAGATCTGTGAAAAATGATGTTGGTATTTTGATAGGGATTGCATTGACTGTATATCATTTTTGGCAGAATGGCCATTTTGATAATATTTATTCTGCCTATCCAAGAGCAGGGGAGATCTTTCCATCTTCTAAGATCTTCTTCGATTTCTTTCTTCAGTGTTCTATAGTTTTCATTGTAGAGGTCTTTTACCTCTTTGGTTAAGTTTTTTCCTAGGTATTTGATTGGTTTTGAAGTTATTGTGAATGGAATTGTTTTCTGGATTTCTTTCTCAGTGGATTCATGGTTGGCGTATATGAAAGCTACTGATTTTTTTAGGTTGATCTTGTATCCAGCTACTTTGCTGAATTTGTTAATCAGCTCTAGTAGATTTTTGGTTGAGTTCTCTGGATCTTCTAGATATAGGATCATATCATCTGCAAATAAAGATAATTTTAATTCTTCTTTTTCTATTTGAATTCCTTTGATATTCCTCTCTTGTCTTATTGCTCTGGCAAGAGTTTGGAGGACTATATTGAAAAGGAGTGGTGGTAGTGGGCATCCTTGTCTTGTTCCTGTTTTTTAAGTGGAATTCTGGCAATTTTCCCCTATTCAATATGATGTTGGATTTGGGTTTCTTATATATTGATTTAATGATGTTGAGGTATGTTCCTTCTATTTCAATTTTCTGTAGAGTTCTTAACATGAATGGGTGTTGAATTTTTTCAAATGCTTTTTCCGCATCTATTGAAATGATCATGTGATTCTTGTTTTTAGTTCGATTTATATGGTGTATAACGTGTATTGTTTTGCATATGTTGAGCCTTGCTTTCCTGGTATGAAACCAACTTGGTCATGGTGTATGATTTTCTCAATATGGGTTTGAATGCGCATGTAGTATTTTATTTAGAATTTTAGAGTCTATGTTCATCAATGATATTGGTCTGTAATTCTCTTTTCTTGAGGTATCTTTATTTGGCTTTGGTATTAATGTGATGTTGGCCTCATAAAAGGAATTTGGAAGAATTCCATCTCTTTCAATTTCAAGAAATAGTTTATGAAGTATTGGTTTTAGTTCTTCTGTAAAGGTTTTGTAGAATTCAGCTGGAAAACCATCTGGACTTGGGCTTTTCTTTGATGGCAGACTTTTTATTGCTGTTTCTATCTCTGTGCTTGCTATTGGTTGATTCGGGTTTTCTGTATCCTCTTGGTTCAATTTAGGTAAGTTGTATGTGTCTAGAAATCTTTCAATTTCTTCCATGTTTTCCATTTTATTGGAATATAAGTTTTCAAAGTAGTTTCTTATGATCCTCTGGATTTCTCCACTGTCTGTGGTGATGTCCCCTTTTTCATTTCTGATTTTGGTAATTTGGGTTGATTCTCTCCTTCTTTTGGTTAGGCTAGCTAGTGGTTTGTCAATCTTGTTAATCTTCTCAAAAAACCAGCTTCTTGTTTTGTTGATTCTTTGTATTGTTTTTTTATTCTCTATTTCATTAATTTCTGTTCAGATTTTAGTTATCTCCTGCCTCCTACTGGCTTTGGGATTTGACTGTTCCTGTTTTTCAAGATCCTTGAACTGTGTCATTAGGTTATTTATTTGGATGTCTTCTGTTTTTCTTATGTGGGCACTCAGTGCTATAAATTTTCCTCTTACAACTGTTTTTAAAGTGTCCCATAGATTTTGGTACATCGTGTCTCTGTTTTCGTTTAATTCCAGGAATTTTTTTTATTTCTCCCCTTATTTCTTTTCTGATCCATTACTCATTCAAAAGTATATCATTCAGTCTCCATGTACTAATGTGATTACTTTTAGTCTTCCTGTTGTAAATTTCCAGTTTCATTCCATTGTGATCTCAGAAGATGCAGGGAAGTATATAACATCTTTTGAACTTGCTGGTACTTGCTTTGTGATCCAGTATGTGGTCTATTTTGGAGAATGTTCCATGGGCAGCTGAGAAAAATGTGTATTCAGGTGTTGCTGGTTGAAATAATCTGTAGGTATCTATTAGATCCATCTGGTCTATGGTTTTCTTTAGGTCTGAACAATCTTTATTCATCTTTTGTCTGGAGGTTCAATCTAGTGGCATGAGTGGTGTGTTGAAGTCTCCCAATATTATTGTGTTTGGGTCTATTTGGGACCTGATGTCCCAAAGACTTTGTTTTATGAATGTGAGTGTGCCCACATTTGGGGCGTAAATATTTACTATTATTATATCTTCTTGTTGGATTGTTCCTTTTATTAGTAAGAAGTGACCCGCTTTGTCTCTTTTGATGTGTTTTAGCTTAGTCTCTTTTGTCAGATATAAGCGTTGCTACCCCTGCTTGTTTTCGATCTCCATTTGCATGGTATATCTTTTTCCATCCTTTTACCTTTAACGTATGAGTATCTTTGGCTAGAAGGTGAGTTTCTTGCAAGCAGCATATAGTTGATTTATTCTTTTTAATCCACATTGCCAGTCTATACCTTTTAATTGGGGAGTTGAGTCCTTTGACATTCAATGTTATTATTGAGATATGATTTTTGTTTCCTGTCATTTTGAGTTCTATTTTCTGTTTGCTGTAGTGACAAATCTCCTTGTTTAGTTGCCTACCTGGTGTAGTTCACCTCTCCTGTGGTTCTGAAAATTGCTTGTTTTTCCTTCTTTGTGATTTATTTCTTTTAGGATTTTCTCCAGTGTTGGCTTAGTGTCCATGAATTCTTTAAGTTTTTGTTTATCATGGAACATTTTTATTTCTCCATCAATTTTAAATGATAGCTTTGATGGATATATCAGTCTTGGTTGGAAGTTGTTTTCTTCCAGGGCCCGAAGTACTTCATACCAATCCCTCCTGGCATTCCTGACTTGGGTTGAGAAGTCTGGGGTGATTTTTATTGTTTTGACCCTGTATGTCACCCATTCTTTTGCTCTTGCTGCTCTTAAGATTCTTTCTTTGGCCTCTACATTCGACATTTTAATTATTAAGTGGCGTAGGGAGGTCCTTCTTTGGTCATGTCTTAACGGTGTTCTATATGTCTCCTGTATGTGACTGTCCAAATCCTTTTCTATGTTTGGAAAATTCTCTGAAATTATTTCTTTGAAGAGGTTTCTTATACCATTGGTCTGTGTTTCTAATCCTTCTTCGATGCCTTTTATCCTTAGATTAGGACATCTTGTATTGTTCTGTATTTCTTGGATGGCCAGCGTGTGTCGTTGTAATATCTTCTGTATATCATTGACTCTGTTTTCAGTTTTGAATGAGCTGTCTTCCAGGAGTGATACCCTGTTTTACATGTGGTCGAGCCTACTAGAGTTGGTTTCTATTGCAGTCTTAAATTCGTTTTTTGACTCCTTCATTTCATTCAGTGTTTCTTTCTGATTCTTTCTTAGAGCCTCAACTTCCTCCTTCATCTGCTCTACGCTTTCTTTGAGGACTTTCATCATTCTGAAGATCAAAATTCTGAATTCTCTGTCTTGCATTTCCTGTAGGTCGGCATCAGTAATCTCACTTGATGCATTGTGAGTGTTTCTTGTTTCTTCACTATTCCTCATTCTCGTATCTTTGGTGTTTTCAATTTTGTGTTTCTGTTGCCTCCACATCATCTTCCTTTCTATGTATAAGACCTCTTGATGGTCCCTGTAGACCCAATTGGGTCAGTGCGCTGCAGGCTGTGGTTCCCTCCTGTCTGGTTGACAGGGGCATGGTGTATGTTTGTGGAGGGACACACAGGTTCCGGAGCTCAGGTGTTGGCACGTGAGGTGCACTTAAAGGAGTGGTGTTTGATGTGGGCTCTGAACCACGGATGTTGGTGCCAGAAGATGCCCAGTCTCCGAGTCATGGGTGCTGAGGGTTGCCCGGGCCCCACAGGGTACACACGTGCTCCGGGTCTCGGTAGGCTCACCGGAGGTTGCCCAGGCTCTGATGTGCATGCTGCATATCTGGTGCGGGCCGAAGGGAATGCAGACTCCGGGTATCAGGTGCCTGAGGGTGCATAGGCGCTGAGGCATGGCACAGAGTATCGCTCGCAGGCCCTAATGAGGTGCATGGGCTCCTGGGCCTTGGTGGTGGTGCCAGAGCCTCCCCTGGCTCTGAGGCAGCATGGAGGGTCGCGTGGGTCTCAGGTGGCAGCGCCGGAGTGTAGCTGGACTCTGAAGCGTGACACCGAGGCTCCCACGCAGGTGAGAGAGGTGCAGGTTCTGGGTCTCGGGTAGCAGCACCAGAGGGTATGGGGCTCCGAGGCAGGGCTTGGAGGGTTGCCAGGGTCTCGGGTGGCGGCGTTGGAGTCCAAGGAGGAGTGAGGGGGCTGCCTGGGTTCCCTGGGATTGTGCGGTAGCGCAGGATGGTGCAGCTGACCTAGGAGGAGTGCAGGGGGCTGCCCTTGGCCCTTGTTGTGTTGGACAGCGCTGCAGGCCTAGGTGGAGCACAGGGGCCACCCTTGTTGCGCAGGACAGCGGAGCACAGGGGACCACCCTTGTGGCACAGGACGGAGCGGCTAGCCTAGATGGAGTGCAGTGGGGGGCTGCCCGGATCTGGGCTGGCTTGGGGCTCCGATGCTGGATGTTGGGGATCGTGGGGGCTTGTAGCACGGTGGGGGGAGATGTGTGACTGTGGCAGGAGTTCGCGCTAGGGCAGTCTTTGAAGGATTTTTCACGATCTGTGTTGGGATTGCCCCACCACTCACAGAACTCTGTTCCAGTTTCTCCTCCCGATTTGCTGTTGGAGCTGGGGGCTATTAGCCCTGGCTATAGGGTCTGGGGTAAGATGACTCCTTACCTATCCTGCCGACACTGGATTGCAGCTTTCTGTGGGAATCTGTAGCTGGTAGGCTCTGTGTCTGTGTAGTCGTACTCGGGTTGCTGGTTTGGGGCTTTGGTTCTTCTGTGGCTGTGCGATGTTGTTTAGTTCTGTGCCCCCACGGCGATTTTGAGACAGGCTCCTATTCCATTGCCATCTTGAATCGTAGCCTCTCTGACTTTCAAGGGTGGTCTATAGAATCTCTAGGAATTCCTGCTATCATTGGAGACTTTAGGGACCTTTCCTAGATTTTTAAATTCACTAGTTTGGGGTGGTGGACACCATACTATCTGTTTTAAACAATGATCTAGAGACAAATTAATCATCAAAATAGACTGTAATTCATTCAGAATGCAGATACCAGGTCTTAGCCTCTAGAGACTTTCGTTCTAAAATTTGCAGATAACTCAAAAAATCTAGTTTTGAGAGAGTCTGACACCAGACTAGTTAAATACCACTACAGTTGAAGGTTGAATTATTATTAGTTATTGTTGTTATTATTATTATTTGGTAAGCAGAGTGGGTAATAGAAGAGGACTGGTTTCCCATGCAGTTTCACTGGAGATGTGATGGAAAGCCCCAATAGTGAAAAAATAAAATAAAATAAATTGTAATTTAGAAGGCTTGTGAACTATAACGGCCAAGCTATCATCAGTGAGTGTCTGTGATGAGTAGCATGGCCACTTCTTCTGCATTACATTTTTGCCAGGGCTGATTATGCATTTCTCCTCCAAGCCCAAAGTCATTGGAAGTAAATCCCATTATAGCACAGGGCTCCTTTCCCCCTGGTGTATACTGATGAAGGACATTTCCTGGTCAGGAATTCATTCAGTAGCTTTGCTGTATCCACTCAGGAAACGGCTGTGACCTTTCCGGCCCATAAGGTTATGCATTTTGACAGGCGGTACAGAGCCAATCCCTCCCAGCACATGGCACAGAAGACCGCACACTGTTCTCCTGAGGCATGCTGTTACTCACGGCGTTTAATCACATTCAGCAGGTCTGGAGCCAAACGTCATCCAGCATTCAGAAAGGCAGAAAAGCTGTACTGCTGTCCAGTGGAAATCTTCAGCAAGAAGCAGCAGCAGTGTTCATAGAGGGCTGCCTATTTAGTGGATGTAAAATCACTTCCAGAAATGTCATACCCCTCTGTCTCTGTTACCTTCCACTGTATCCAGCTGCAGCCCTAAACACTACTTTTTATTTGTCTGAAACTACAGGACTTAGTTTTAAAAATTAGATGCTTCTCTGCTGGACATTATATAGAGAAAAGCAAGTCACAGCCCCTGAATTAAGAAATATGATCTCTGTGGAGTACCAGCACGAATGCATGCTTCATATGGACCATGTCCATAGACTGCAGGGTCTGCTGGGTCCTCTTATTTTTCAATGTTAATCTGCCCAATGTCAGGGACAAAGTGTATCCTCTCTCTCTCTCTCTCTCTCTCTCTCTCTCTCTGTCTCCTCTTCCTTACACACACACACACACACACACACACACACACACACACATACTCACACACACAGTTGCATCATAAATTATGCTAGTTTAGCTACTGCTACAGTTATTTAGAGTGATAATGAGGAGTCACATCACACATGACATGATTTCCCACTGTCTCCCCTATGGTCTCCATTTCCTCTCCCTTATCCTGCTGCCTCATTTTTTCAGGAACATTATGAATTTCTAATTTCCTGATCAAAGCAATCCAGCTAGACATGCATGCCATCAGATTTCAACCTCTACTTTAAGTTTCTTATCAAAATAAGTTTTGGAAAAAATACAGTTTCTTTCCCAGGGGTAAATCTAGTGAATAAAATTTCTCTATTTTCTATTTATGAAACAACATTGAAAAACACAAGAAAATATGATTGAGTGCTTAACTGCATGGCACAAATAAAGTCTTGTGTAGGCATTAAGAGACTGAGAAGGTCAGGAATGGCTTAGATAATTGAGGACATGGTGAGATACAGCTCCAATATGGTCCTAGAAAATACCGGGATTTAAGAAATCAAGGCTTATATTATACTATATTATAACTGTTGGTCAATTGAACTATTTCCATTAAACTATAAATTCATTGAAGATAGATTTTCGCCTACACCACTATTTTATATCACAGAGAACTCAATTAGTGTACCAAATTTTTAAGTGTCACTTCTGATCCTCGCTTATTCAATATCATAAAGACTGTGAGTTTCTCATGTCAAAACAGAGTTGCTTTCTCATTTACATTTTTTCTGTTTTTATTTGTCTTTCTATGTCTCCTATTCCATTTCCGCTCTATCATATATATATATATATATATATGTATGTATATTATATTTATATATACATATATATTTAGGATATATATATATGATTTACGACACATACATACTGTGTGTGTGTGTGTGTGTGTAGATATATATATATATGGTAAGGCTTGAATTTTTTTTGTAAACATAGTGAGCAATTAAAGAGGATTGGCTGCCCTTGTGGTTTCATGGCTTATGCCTATGCTATCAAGTGAAAACATTGAATAAACTAACTTAAAAAGAGCCACTGGAGACTTAAAGACTCTCCTGAGGTCATTAGTAAAAGCATTAGAAAAGAGAGACCAAAGCCTAACATACAGGAATTACTACTGCAGCAACTTCATAACATAGTGAGGTTAGGATATTATGGAGTAGAAAGACAGGTAAATTGAACTTCAGAGTACAGTTCAAACCACATATCATAAATAGTAGGTTAAGCTGGGCTTGGTAGTGCACGCTTGTAATCCCAGTACTTGGGAGGCTGAGACTGGAATCCAGTTCCCCGCCAGCCTCAGCTACTTAGTGAGGCCCTCCGCAACTTAGTGAAACCTTGTTTCAACATAAAGAATAAAAAAATAGGGCTGGGAGTGTAGCCCAGAGGTAGAATGCCCCTGGGTTCAATCCCCATTACTGCAAAATAAATAAATAAATTAAATAAATAAATAGTAGGTTAACAATTTATTAATAAGATTTGTCTATCGGCCAGCAAAGGGAGAATTAAACCTTCAATGTTAATATTCCATAAATCTCTGATTGTCATTATCTTTACTATTGTGATCACCCTGTAAAGACAGAATAGATCCTTATCCAAAATTTGATTCAGAATGCTAACACTGATAACACCACACACACTCCAAGAAGGTATGAAGTTTTTACTTACATAATGAGGCTTTCTGGAGAGACTATGGCATGCCTCCCGCAACGTTCTGAAAATATTTTGAGAAAGCAGGGAATGTTGAAGCTTTGGTTAGCGGGTGGGGTCAAGATGAGGGCTTCCACAAGTAGACAGGAGTTTACATGGTTTGAACTTCCCATTGGCATCAAAGGAAGAAGCATCAAGCTTTCTTACATATTTATCCAGACTTTTGGTGGGGAGGAGACAAGAGAGAAAAGGAAAAGGTGATGTTTAAGAGTTCTTAGAAGTTAAGCATTAAAAAATGAAGTCAGACTCTTTATTTTACTTCCATAATTAGGTTTGTTTAATTTGCCTCAGTATGGATCCAAGAATCTCAGTAGATTTTTAAAGAGCAAAACATACATATTTATCTCTTTCCAGGTAATCTTGCATACTACAATATTAACATGTGATGCTATAATAGAGAATTATACCCATGTACCAGTCATTATGATCTATACTCCAACATCATTCATTCTAAAGAATAGCAATCACATTCCCATGAGAGATTAGAAACAGGCGTGCGATGGTAACCTAGCCAATGAGACTTGAGGAAAGAGCCTATTTTCTTTGGTAATTGTCAAGACTGAAAGTGTTACCGAAAACTGCTAAAGTCAAATTATCCTGACTGATATACCTCTTATAAAAAAACACTTGGAGCTAAAACTTCTAGGATACAAATCAATTATTATATATTCAAATCATACTTTTAAATGAACATGCATGGAGTTAGCCATGCAGATGAGGAGATCTGTATTTCAGCTCCTTTTCTAATATTCACCAGGAATGAGTAGAGTGAATAATTTAGCTATTTTGACCATCAATTTCCTCATCTGTAAATAGTATCTAATTCACCAGATATATTTCATAGGATTATAATGGTAATTGTTGAGTTGTTTCCTTTCTTGCTTATTTGATTTGTTAATTAACATATATTTAATGAGAACCCATCATAGCCAAATAATGTGCTAGGAGCTCAGAGAAGACTGGTGAATAAAATAGATAATATCCCTAAGTTCACATTTTTATTGTGTAGTGTAAGCAAATTTCTCCATATGGTGCAAAGTACTGAATAAATAAGTATATATTTGTGTAATTTGATTCCATTTTACTCACCATATATTTATTAGTGCCTACCATGTGGAAAGCATTATTTAAAGTGATGATGTTTTTTATACTTTTATTGGTGCATTAAAATGTATAGGTACAAAGTGATAGGAACACACATGCACGCAACAGTTGGTGTGTTTCCCTCCACATCCCATCCCACTCCCTCCCCTTCCCCCTACATGTCATGGAGATTGGTATTGATGGTTTCATATATGTACCTAGCATTATTTAAACTGTTACTTCATGATGTTTGGTGACTTAAAAACAAAGATGAAATTTCCTTTGAGTTTCATTCCATTTACATTGATATTATATATAACTTGGGAATCCCTTCAGCAATAAGGGGCTAAATAATGGATGAACCCAAGATTAAGCTATAAAGACATTTAATTATTACTAGATGTCTGAATGCAGGATTAATAACATCAGCAAAGGCATAGCTCTTTTTTTTCTTTTTAAAAACATTAGCTGTAAAGGAAGCAAGAAAGCACGTATCTGGCACAGAGGAACAGAGACAATGTTATTGGCTTAAGCAAATCATGATTCATCCCTTGGGACTAAGAAAATTGCTGTTACAAACAAAATTGGCAATAAAAAATAGAAACGGCTCATGGGCAGCCAACTAATAGTATCTGTCACAATATCTGTGTTTATTCTACATTATTATAAATGCAACACAATAACATCTTAATTTATGCAAGGCACCAGGGAGATTTGTTCTACACTGGGGAGAATCATTCTTGTATCAGACAGTTTTAACTTTCATGTTTATATATTTGTGATTTTGGGGTTAATATGTTTAGACATTTTCTTTAAGTATGTTTAACCTAAAGTTACAGAGAAATCTAATTTACAGCCACTCTGAATTTAACTCCATTATATACAACACCACAGACTCTTGAAGGATCTATCCATAGTGTTAGCTGGATGAAGCATTTGTTACACAACAGTGCAGTATAGGCACCTGTACTGCACCATAGAGACGATCTCAGCAAAGGAGATGGCATGTGTAATCTAAATCCATCACAATCTGGCATCAAAAGCAAACATTTTGCACTTGTGTAGCCCTTTAGAGATTTTTTAATAGAATCTTTTACATCTCATTTTACCCATAAAACATTTCTATGAGGTCAAATGAAAAACATGTTCCTCCTTTTTTGGGTGAGAAATCTGAAACAGAGGCTTCTAAGTGTCTTTTCCAAAAATATGTATCAGTGTTAGTAGGATAGTGTATTAATTGTAGTGCAGGATGGAATAATTCAGTAGCAGTCCAAGCTTGCACCCATGTCTGCTTACCTAGAAGCTGACATTCAAAAGCTGAGATAAGAATTCTTCAGGACGGTGAAACATCATACAATAGAATACTATGCATGCATTAAAATGAAGTTTGCTGAGATACTGAAACAACAAGGGAAAAGGCAAGGTTAAAAAAATAAGAAATACAGACATGCATACGACATCATTTTAACATTGTGAATGCGTATTATATGGAAATATATACCAAAGACTAGAAAGCAATCATTAAAATATTAACAGTGACAGTCTCTGCATGAGATTTAGTTTTGTTTTCCAAGTTTAGTGTATTTTCCAATTTTCCTATACTAAAATATATTTGTTCATATAACTGACCTTTATACAATATGAATGGGTGGTATCATGAGGCAAAAATTAAGCAAGCCTCACTAGTATTATATTTCCCAGCTCTATATCTTGCTTCATGTCACCTTTGATTATAATATCTTCAAAGTGGGATTCTCACTCTTCAGAAAACTCCTAAAACCAGGAAAGTATGCCCTTGCTTTGTTTATACTTTAGCTATAAAATATTAGGTGTAGGCCTCTTTTTTTGTTCCTATCCCCTCAGACTTCATTAGACTTGCCAAACATTTTAAAATAGTAAACAAAATATTTCATTGATAACGGCAGTTTCCTGTGTTTCTACATCAGCAAAAACCAGTGGAGACAATGTATTTTAAAACAATTTCCAAGGGCATAATGATTTTCTTCTGACTTGAATTGCTACTATTGAAAATAAAAATCAAATTATACCCTATAAAGAGAGACATAGTGTCTCCTAAAAATAAAACAAAAGTGAATAAAACAAAAGCCAAAGTGTGTATATATATATATATATATATATATAGAGAGAGAGAGAGAGAGAGAGAGAGAGAGAGAGACTTAGGAAATTTAGAAGTCTCATTCTTTAATGATATCATAGTAAAGAAACCTGTTATTAACTTTTTCTCTGAATAGTCTTTCTTTATTTAACAACATGGTTTAATAGTCACAGCCTTATCTAGTTTTTATTACAAATCAGTCTCACAAAATACTCTTTTCATTTTAAGATCTTCAGGAAACATATGTGGTTTTCCTAGCAAGGACTAGAGGTAACCCAAAGTGATAGAGAATTTAATACCTATGCAAACAGAGCAGGTAGCTATTATGGAGATCTGTATGAACAATGACCTTCATTCTCATAATAGATTTGGCTGAGCTAGCGCTTTTCCGCTCTGTACAAAGTCTTCACATGTGTGATTCTTCTGAATTATTTTAATTTGGAATGAGTTAGTGGCAGCTGTTCTCTTCATTTCACATGAAGGAAAATCCTACAGAGCAGCACCAAAAGGCTGTCCATCACTCCCAGTGTCAAATAAAAGTCAACAGCAAGGCCTAAATGTGTGAAGAGGTCTTGCTCTTTATAGCTAGACATACTTCGATTTCAAAGTTACCTTCTGCAAACAATAGATTTAAAAGAAAAGCATTTTATAATGAACATGTATTTTATATTTAAATGAAAGAAATGATTATACTTCTGAAAGCCACCAAGATAATAGAATTAGCAGTAGGCATTTCATGGCAGAAAATGGCAGGAGCCAGAATAAACATCTTAAAGGAGAGTCTTACTAGGTGCCATACAGGGATTCCAGGACTGTGTTTAATAACGGAATGTCAACAAATAACATTTCTACCCTAAGCTTCTAGAAAGATGTACTGATTTGTTTTGTTTGCTTGTTTGTTTCCTCTTAGATTTCATGCCACTAACAGGATTATGGGAAATGTAGTCTTGAAGTTTTATCTTACAGCATTTAAGACCAAAATTTCAGATTTCTGAAGAACTTAAGGAAAATTAACCTCATGTAGAATGTTATGTTCTTAAGTAACTGTTGTATACATTTCAGTTAGTTTAGCTCTAAATGAACTATTAAGGCAAATAAAAATATATATATTTAACCCAGAAAAATAAGAACAAATTATGAGTTTTAAATTCATCATAAAAATCAACCTTGTGCTGAAATTCTAGCAATGATTAGTGTTGAAACTTACCTGTACCCCTCAAAAATACAGCATCTCCAAGATGTATAGCCCTCTTTGCTAAAGCACTGATTTTACCTCCCTTGTGCTTTTTCCCTCATTATCTTTGGTGGATTTCAGAATTCCATTAACAAATAGCATGCTGTGGCTATTTGCCTTCAAAGAAATTCTGCACTTTAAATGCTTTATATTTTCCTGAAACTATTTTATCTACATATAGAAACTGTTTCAAAAGTGTATCCTCTCTTATGCTGAGCTTATCTGTTATCCAGTGTTGCTACATGGGCATAATTTTCCATCCAAATTAATTCTATAATCTCAGAATAAGCAACATAAATATTATATACTAATATTATCTAATCTCTGGTTCATGATAAATTTATTATGAAAAATTCTTTTAATATTAATAGGTAGTTTTAATGTAGTCTAAGTCTCAGAGTTTATATAATTTTATTGGCTAATAGATATTGCATTTCAAAATTTTCCATTTTATGTTGAATTATATAACATTTCAAAATTGTTCTATCCTATATGAAATGCAGTCCACTAATGTTAAGGGATTTCACCTCCTCACCCTACCACCAGAGCCACCACCAAAATCGATACAAGTAGACATTTCCCTAAAATGTCTTTAGTCTGTGGCATTCAGCAACACAGGGATTGGGCTCATTGTGATCATTCATTTTTGTGATGCCAGAAATTTCCATTTAACTTAAACAATGAAAACTGTCCTTTTGTAAAAATGATATAAAAGAACTTTCCTTTGTATTTTTATTATCGAAGTTAAATGTTGTGTGAAATTTTTTATTTATTGAAAATTAGGAAATATATATGGCAACATTTTAGGTTCTTAGCTATGAGGAATTTTACTGCTTATCTCCTAACACTTAAATACATTATGGTTTCTGCCTCTGGGAACTATCAGATAAAACACAAAACTAAACAAGAGTAAAGCTTTCCTCCCTTTTGCAAAGCTACTTAAAGGAGCCATGCTAGATTACAACTAGCAAAGTAAAGATAAAAGGTAAATGGTAAGTTGTTTGGCATGATGAATGTATTGCTGATTCTTGCTACTTTACAGAAATGTCACAGTCCTGGAAAGGTTTATTATTTTCTCCACTAAATGATACACGTACAGAAAAGTCAAGTGCTATAGTTACACGGAATCGATGATAGTCATCAAATACTACTTATGAAATATATATGATTTCATATATATTATTTCATATGTATATATATGAATTAAATTTATTTATATATATATATGACATTTTTTTGGATTGGGAGGGAATGGGGGATCAGGTGGGGCTAGGGAGAGGTTGGTCCACAGATACAATGTTAAGAGTTAGAAGTGGCAGGTGAATATAATTAACAATAATGCATTATGCATTATATACCTCAAACATAAGAGAGGATTTTGAATGTACTCACCATTTGGAACTGATGAAAGTTGATGATAGATTTTTAAGATACATCTACTTGTCCTCAACAGTCACTTGTCTCAACCACGTTGTCAGTCCTGGGGCCTTTGCACAAAGCTAGAAGTCGCCAGCCCTGTTTTATTTCTAGTCTAGAAGTTGATCAACTGAAACAAACATAAATATTGCAGAAGATCTAAGGGAAGAAAGAACTAAAGGAAATAAAATGAGTTTTGAAAACTGACCCACTAAATACTCTAGGAAGAAAAAGAAGCATGCAAAAACTTAGAATTTTTTCTTCCAGAATACCAGCCTGAGGATAAATGTCTATGACCAGCATTTTTATTTTGACTTGAGCTACAGTTTTAGATCAATATGGCCAGTTAATTGCTCAGCTGTGCTCAATTACATTACATCTGACATAACAAAGTTAAATATCAAACAAGGATTTTTTTGTCCTCCTCCAGTAAAACAGTATCTCACTAACTTTATGATCTAAGCATCCATAGTAAACAAATATAACTTTATTGAGGGAGGAAAGAAATCCTCAAGCATCTCTTCCTACTCGCCAATCTGTACATTGTGCATTAGAAATCAGAAAAAATTCACACCTCTGAATTTGAATCATAAGCAGATTGCTACAAGAAATGTGTCGCATTACTGGCTTCAGGAAGAACTTTAACTTCCTGAGGCAAAATATAGCACTTCTGTCAGTTTCAAATACCTCATATCTGCATGTTAATTTCTCAGGGCTCAAGGAGGCTCTGCCAATCCATGTCACTAATCCTCACAGTTGGGCGATTGTCATAGCTGGATTCTTTTTCATTGACAATCCAGAGGAATTAGCTGATTTGAGGAAGAGCATGTCAAGTTTTCTCTTGGTTCGGTTATCTAGTTAGAGGCACCTGGAGAATAGGAGTCAGGTTTACTGGGTGGGGCCCACAAAATGCTACAAGTAGCTGACATTTGCCTCTGCCACCTGCCTGCCACTCTACTCCAGTGCTATGACCCTCAGGTGACCTCTCCATCACACCTCATGGTCTTGCTTTTCAGAACCTCTAACACTCTCAAAGTTGCCACCTTTGAGAGAAACAGGGCATTGTGTAATAAATGTAATGTTTAAGCAAAGACAATCAAGAATGCAAAACATTATGTGAGGAAGGAGCTTCAGCTTTGGCTCTCTCCACAGCCTCGCTCCCTGAGGTTCTGACCCACTTCAGCCCGCCACGCCTACTTTCTCCAGCACTGTCATGGTTTACATCATTGCCTGGATCACTTGGGACTATTGTTTTTAAATGGATTCCAACTTTTTTAGTTTGGAAAACAAAACAAAACTATTAAAATGGTATCATTGGAATAGGCTTTCAAAAAACAACAACGACAACAAAAACTCCTGTTTTGGAAGCTGTTGCTGACCTAAAAATGAGTTGGCAGGCCTGGTATTCCAGCCACAGGTTATCTGTTCCCCTTGCTGGAAACAATGCTGTTTGTGTAACATTGCAAAACTCTTTTCACAATTGAGTTTTTCTTCAATTGTTTTTCTTTTTCACTGAGCTGTCTAGTGGTAGGGCTAGAGTAGAATAATAACTTTCCAAGGGGAAGATGTTTAGCAAGTATGAAGGGGAAGTTTCATCTTTCCCTGAAGGCATGAAAACATAGCAGACCCATTTTAGGGAAGACAGTGTATCATCCTAGGGAAGAAGAGGACCATAGATAGGAGATTAATGAACGTAGAGAAAGAACAAATAGATGGCAATATATAACTCTATTCCCGCCCTGGGGTAAGTCTGTTTGAGTGAAGCAATGACTCTCAGACTAAAATAACTTGCTGAATGCAGTAGCTGTGAGTGGCAGGGTTAATATTTAAATCTAGGATATGTGGTTCTCAAATCCAGTGATAAAATGCCTACTGATATGCCACATTGCCTCATTCACAAAACCAGTCATTCTCCCAATGAGATTCTCATTTACTCACTGACCAACAAATAGGTCTAAGTGTAATCCAGGCAGTCTGTAGGATTTGGGAAAAGAAGTATAAATAACAAAACCAAAGACTAGATCTCAAGATTTTATACTTTAGTAGAACTCATAATAAAGCAACAGGAAGAATATAATCGGTATCCATGCCAATCAATATCATTTTCTATTAAGCAGGTCAAACTATCAGATACTCACAGATTGTATTAAATTAAGAAATTAAAGAAGCCAGGCGTGGTGGCGCACGCTTGTAATCCCAGTACTTTGGGAGGCGGAGACCGGAAGATCCAGGTTCGCGGCCAGCCTCAGCTCTCTCTCTCTCTCTCTCTCTCTCTCTCTCTCTCTCTACTTAGTGAGGCCCTCCGCAACTTCGTGAGACCCAGTTTCAAAATAAAGTATAAAAAATAGGGCCGGGGGTGTAGTGCGGAGGTAGAACGCCCC
>PVJS01016271.1:0-19159 GCA_004027185.1 Glis glis
GAAAAAAAAAAAAAAAAAAAGAAATACAGAATAATACAAGATGTCCTAATCTAAGACTAAAAGGCATTGGAGAAGGTTTAGAAGCACAGACAAGGGTATCAGAAACCTCTTGAGGAAATAATTTCAGAGAATTTTCCAAACATAAAAAAAGACTTGGACATTCACATACAGGAGACATACAGAACACCGGTAAGACAGAACCAAAGAAAGACCTCCCTATGCCAAGTAATAATCAAAATGACTAACATAGGGGCCAAAAAAGAATCTTAAAAGCAGCAAGAACAAAAGAATGGCTGACAAGCAGGGACAAAACAATTAAAGTCACTCCAACCCAAGTCAGGAATGCCAGGAGGGATTGCTATGAAGTACTACAGAGCACAGAAGAAAACAACTTCCAAACAAGACTGATATATCCAGCAAAGTTATCATTGAAAATTGATGGAGAAATAAAAATGTTCCAAGACAAGCAAAAACTTAAAGAATTCATGAGGACTAAGCCAGTACTAGAGAAAATACTAAAAGAAATAAAACACAAAGAAAAAACAAGCAAATTTCAGAACCAGAGAAGGGGTGAACTCCACCAGGTGGGCAGCTAAGCAAGGAGATTAGAAACTATATCAAACAGAAAATAGAACTCAAAATGACAGTAACAAAAATCATATCTCAATAATAACATTGAATGTCAAAGGACTTAACTCCCCAATTAAAAGACATGGACTGGCAATGTGGATTAAAAAACATAATCCAGCCGGGCGTAGTGGCGCACGCTTGTAATCCCAGTACTTTGGGAGGCAGAGAACGGAGGATCCGGGTTCGCGGCCAGCCTCAGCGCGCACGCGTGCGCTCTCTGTCTCTTTCTATCTCTCTGTCTCTCTCTCTGTCTCTCTCTCTCTCCCTGTCTCTCTCTCTTTCTCTACCTAGTGAGGCTCTCCATAACTTCGTTAGACCCAGTTTCAAAATAAAGCATAAACAAAATAGGGCCGGGTATGTAGCGCGGAGGTAGAACCCCTCTGGGTTCAATCCCCAGTACCACAAAAAAAAATAAATAAATAAATAATCCAACTATATGCTGCTTACAAGAAACTCACCTTCTAGCCAAAGTTACTCATACGCTAAAGGTGAAAGGATAGAAAATGATATACCATGCAAACGGAGATCAAAAACAAGCAGGGGTAGCAATGCTTATATCTGACAAAAAAGACTTTTAGCTAAAACACATCAGAAGAGACAAAGCAGGACACTTCTCACTAATAAAAGGAATAATCCAACAAGAAGATATAACAATAATAAAGATTTATGCCCCAAATGTGGGCACACCTACATTCATAAAACAAAGTCTTTGGGATGTCAGGTCTCAAATAGACCCAAATACAATAACACTGGGAGACTTAAACACACCACTCCACGCCAGTATATTGATCCTCCACACAAAAGATGAATAAAGACTCTTCAGATCTAAAGAAAACTATAGACCAAATGAATCTAATAAACATATACAGAATATTTTAACCAGCAACAGCTGAATATACATTCTTCTCAGCTGCCCATGGAACCTTTTCTAAAATAGACCACATCTTGGGCCACAAAGCAAGTACCAGCAAATTCAAAAGATGTAATATAATTCCTTGCATCTTCTCAGATCACAACAGAATGAAAGTAGAAATTACAACAGGAAGACCAAAAGTAATCACATAAGTACATGGAGACTGAATGATACATTCTTGAATGAGGACTGGATCAAAAAAGACATAAGGGAAGAGATAATATATTTGACATGAGCCAGCACACATAAACTATACAGCTTCTTGTCCCCTAATGTAAGGCCCCAATTCATCAGTAGTTCTTAAAATGACAGGTTTAAATATACCATAACATTTTCTTTAAAGTAATGAAGGGTGCTAGAAGTGGTTGTGCACACCTATATTGGCAGTACATGGTAGGCTGAGACAGAGGATCACCAGTTTAAGACCAGTGTTCAGTAACTTAGGAAGCACCTTATCAAAAAAAAAAAAAAATAGGAATGGGGATGTGGCTCAGAGATTCAACATCACTGGGTTCAATTCCCAGTACCACAAAAGTAATGATTTAGCTAATTAATTAATTAGTCAATTAAATGAAAAGTTATATTTAATAGTTTTCTATGATAATTCTGATAATTATTACCCATGATATATATAACTATATATATAACAAGTTTGTATATAACAATGTATATCTATCAAGAACACAACATATAAGAATGGAAAATGCCAAAATATGTTTTTAAATAAATGTTTAGACTTGAACCCTTAAAGTAAAATATAAATTAAAATTCTTCCTAGTAAGGGTTTTCCAGAGACTATGAATTATGAAATTAACTTACAATGGAAAATTTCCATGATAGCCACAAATTTAGTAGCTATCTGTACTATGCTCAGAGGCCTTTTCGAAAATCCAACTTATATACTTCAAAGTGATGACACTTTATTATGAAATAAAAAAGTTAATATGTTCAATTTAATAATATATTATTATGTAGTATACAGTGCTAGGATTGAAAACTGGCTTTCAGTTTAATCCAATCTATATAAGGTTTATATACCTCTAATAGATTTCATATATTTAAATACAAAACGTTAAATATTCTGCTAAAAAATGAATATGAAAGGAAGCAATTTCGCTTCTACATAAAGATTATTCCAAAACTTATTTCCTGTTATCTTTATACATACTTCAAAGAAAGAACGGACAATTACATGCTTGCCATTTACTCAGATATTGCAGCGCACATGTGTTCAATTACACTTGGCAATGTAATCAGTTTATATGCTCTGCCCTTTATGTCCTTTCTGCTCTCTTCAGCTGTTTTGCTAAAGGAGCAAACTAGAAACTTCCCAATCTAAGAAAATGGGTGGAACATCATTTTACCATAACCCTTCTCAGATTTCAAAGATAGTATTAATATGACAATGATATTTTATATAATTTCACTAAGATCATGAACTAATTGATAGTCAACGAAAAGGGTTGAAGAATTACTGTTATTTTCTTTCTCTTCTAATTTCATACCTGTAGTTAAAGAATAATTGTTGATTCTTCTATGTGAAGAAATCATAAGGAGAATGGTAAAAATAAACAGCAGAAATGATTCATTAAAGATATTATAACAGTTATGCTCCTGAATGTATTTCTCAAATGAAAAATGAAATCTCTTGTTCCCAAAATCTACATATCCCACAATCAAAAATTCACTTCAGCAAAAGCTGCTTCCACATTAGCATTTCAATGGTGCATATTTTCATTGTACTATTCAAATCACTTTAATCTCCCTCTTTATTTCTGGAGGGGCAGCATCAAATTGTGTGGGACTGGCAGTTTCTACCAAATTCATACAGCTTAAAGAAAATGTCAAGATAGAGTCAACCTCAACCACTTATCCTTTTTTTTCTTCCCCATTTTTCTAAATAATGATTATATTGGCTAGAAACCTTAAATGGATCCTTATTGTCTATGGACCCAAATCCAAAAGAATATCACAGTCATGTCCAACTTTACAGTCTTATCAACAATTCTCTTTTACCACATCCATGCCTTTCCAATTTAATGTTTGCTGCACTGGCATGGAAACTTGATGCCCCTCAAATGGGCCTTGCATCCTTATATTTTATTCCCAGCTTTTGATCATAATGATGCTGCTTATGCATGAAAATCCTCTCTCTGTTGTTGGCTTACCCAAACTTTAAACATTACCAAGACTTTACATAATACTTCTCATAACCTTTGTCCAGACCTCTCTCTATAAACCTGTTGAAAGTAACATTGCCCACCACTGTGTCTTCATAGCACCTTTTTTTTATTATTGCTGTTGTTAGTCTTCCTTGTATTATCCTTCCTAAATACTTGTTTTGCCTCTGAACTGTTGGCTGCTTGTAAACAGGGCTTTTGTCTTGGTCATATTTGTATTCTTGTAGCCCTTCAAATGTTGCAGTTTCTCAAAAGTTACTTATTTTACATGTTAAGTATTTTCCCTCCAAAATCAAAGATGAGACACCCTGTTTATTCTAAAAATTCTAACATTGAAAAGCAAGTAATAAACCACATTATTACTAAGTGCCCAGATACTCAGCATCTGGAACCTCTGTTGTAGAGATAGTTGAAGCAATCCAGTTGCTTGTCAGTTGCAGTGATGTGTATAAAGAACTGGACCACTGAACTCTTTCTTGGTATACTGAACCAAGTTCAGTAAATAAAAATAGTTAAATTATATTGTGACAACTCCTTTCAAATTTAAAATTATGTTCAGGAATCTTATCATAATGCCTAGAGACAAATAAATTCCTACATTATATGATTTTTACTATATAATTCCTTTACCATAATGTTCCTGACATAGTACAGTAACATATATATTCATTTAATATATATATACATACATATATTCATTCAATCTTTACAGAGAATCTACTCTGCCTCAGACATGAGGAAGACAATGAGAAAATAACTGCACAATATACTTTTCTCATAATTTCTGTTATCTAGTTTAGGAAAATTAGGTAGAAATTTAAGGTATAGTAAGATAATATTTTTAAGGATCTTTGCTGTGATTTGGATATGTGTTCCCCAAAGGCCTATGTTTTGAAGACTTGGTCAATAGCCTGTGGCACCACTGGGTGGTGGTGGAACCTTTGGTGGGTAGCTGGGGTCTATGGGGAGGAAGTTAGATCACTGGGCAATGCTCTGGACAAGGGAATTATGACCCCTGCCTCTCCTCTTCCTCTCTCTTTGCTTCCCAGCTGCCGTGAGGTGAGCTGTTTCCTCTGCTACTTGCTTTGACCATGATATGCAGCCTTACCACTAGCCCAAAAGTAACAGGCCAACAGATCATAGACTGAAACCTCTAAAATAATGAGCCAAAATAAATGCTTCCTCCTTATCATTTGATTCACTCAGATATTTTATGACAGTAACAGAAAACTGACTAACAAAGGCTATTATGAGAGCACCTAGGTGGGACCCTTAATCTGAATCTGTGGGGTTTGGAAAGACTTCAAAGAAGTAATGTTCATTCTGTAACTTGAAAAATAAGTTAGTTAGGTGAAGGGGACTAAACAAAGTCACTAGCAGAGGAAAACAGAGGTGAGACAACATGCTGTGGCTCAGGAAATAGAAGATAGAAGATAACAGCATTAATGGAATCTGGAATACAAAGATGATGGAAATGATACATGAGGCCAGAAAGATATTGAAGGCCATTAAAATCCTTCATAAAAATGCCGAACATCACTAACCATCAGGGAAATTCAAATTAAAATCACAAATGAGATATTACCTCACATCTAAAAGAATGACTATAATAAAAAAAACAAAAGATAAATGTTGGTGAGAATATGGAGAAAAGGGAACACTTATACATTGCTGTTGGAACACTTATACATTGGACATATATATATATATGTCCAATATATATATATATTCATTATGGATTTAAATATTTTAAGATAGTTTAACTTAAACCTGAGAGCAAGACTAGATATTGGTGCTCCCAAGGGAATGATGTGTTTAAAATCATTTTCCCTAAATTGCCTCAGGTTGCACTGTGAATTACAGATGGTGTGAAAGGGACAAGAATGAGGGAGAAAGAAACTTTTCGTAGTCCTTAGTGATCATGGATTGGGTAGTGGAGAGGCCACAAAGTAGACAGTGTAGAGTTTTATACAATTGAATAACCATGCACACATGTTTAATCTTCAACAAAGTCATCAAAAGAATACACAAAAAGGAAAGACTACTGTCTTCAGTACATAGTGTTGAAAAACTGGATATTCATATAAAATAATGAAATAGAACTCTTATGTACACTATATACAAAACATATCAGCTCAAAATGGTTTATAGCTGGGGATATAATGGGGTGGTAGGTTAGTGGTAGAGTGTTTGATAGTATGCATGACTCCCTGGGTAAGATCCCCAGTACCACCACCACACACACACACACACACACACACACACACACACACACGATTATAGACTTAAACATAAATGTAAAACTGTAAAGCTCATAATAGAAAATAGGAGAAAGCTTATAGACATTAATCTTGTCAATCATTTTTTAATGTGACACAAAAAACACAGGAAAATACAAAATCAAAAATTAACAAGTGAACTAGAATGTTTTACAAACTAGAATGTTTTACATTCTAGTGGAACAATCTAGAGGCACAATTAACAAAATAAAAAATCAACCTATCTAAAGAATAGGCTTAATATAAAAATCTGAATAACAGGGAAACAACCCAATTAAAATGACTAAAGTAATTGAATAACTATTTCTTAAAAGAAGACATACAAATAAGCATTAGGTATGTTAAAAAAAAACACTCAGAATCACTAGTCATCAAGGAAATGCAAGTCAAAATCTCACACCTATATAAATAGTCATTATCAAAAAACAAAAGGTAAATGTTGGTGAGAATGTGGAGAAAATGAAATCCTTATACAATGTTGGTGGACAAATAAACTGGGTAGCTATTATGGAAAACAGTACAGATGTTTCTCAGAAACCTAAAAATAAGACTACCATATGATCCATCATTACCACTTCTAGACAGACATACAAAGCAAATAAAATCACTATCATGAAAAGATATTTACATTCTGACATTCATTTTAGCATTATTTATAATAGCCAGTGTATGGAAGTAACCTAAATGTCCACTGATAGATGAATAGAGATGAATGGATGAAGAAATGTGGTTGTCTATCCATCCCTCTCTGTCTGTCTATGTAATAGAATATTATTCAGTCTTAAAAAAAGAAGTGCATCCCACCATTTCTACAATATAGATGAATCTGGAGGACATTATATTTAGTGAAATACAACAGACACAGAAAGACAAATACTGTATGATCTCATTTATATGTGAAATCTAAAAGAGACAAACTCATAGAAAGAGAAGGTAGAGTTATTGTTACCAGGGGTTGGGAGTGTGGGGTAGGGTGAAATGGGGAGTGATTAGTCTCAAGGTATAAAATTTCAGGTTTAGGATGCTTATGTTCTGGAGACTTAACGTGCAATATGGTGACTATGATTTAAAATAATGTATCATATACTTGAAATTTGCTAAGCAAATAGATATCAAGTATTCTTACCACACACACAAATGATAACAATGTGAGGTGATGTATGTGTATATTTCCCTGATTGTGGTGATCATTTCACAACATACACAAAAAACAGATAACATAGTACACCTTAAATATATTCAATTTTTATTTTTAATTATGCTTCAATGGAGCTAGAAAAAATGCCATCATTTTGCTACTTGGAGAGGGGCCTTCCAGATAATTTTACCAGTAAGCTTATTTATCACACTTTATCATGCTTAGAAAAGCATGGTAAGTTGATCTACAGAAATCTCATGTTTATCTGAGGCTTTTATACCTTTTGAAAAAATGTGATTTTCCTCCGAGACGATCTGCTTAGCTCAAAGTTCATTCAGTTTATGGGTATCTCCCTGGTGAGGCTTTAGTTACTATGGTTATGCTAAGCTACCAGTCAGATCTTGAGGGGAATGGATAAAGACATATAATATTTGGAAGTACTTAGAAGAAGGAGGTGAAGGAAAAGCCATGTTTCTAGAGACACTAGGATAACTGCCAACGAGTCTAAATCACACTAAAATTACTTTCTGAAGAGATCTTATTGGGGATTCAATAACCTTTCCTACAAGATCGAGAAAAAAAAAAGCCTCAGAAGTCACAACTCATTCTAGCATAGTATATTGTATTATCAGGGGTAATAAAAGCACTTCCAATGAACAGTATTAGATCAATGAGATCATCAAATTGAATTAAACATTAAAAAGATACCACATCTAACCACATTTAAGGATCTTCAAGGGGTCCCACAGAAACATCTTCAATGTATTCTGGTCTAACTTTTCTTGAAGTGACACGTGAGAATATTTAAATATTGCATTTCACTCAAAATGCTAAAAGACTCCCTCAGCAATTGAACCAGCAAAATGCTGCCTTTCACTTCAGGAATTTACTACCTTCAATCAATCATTATAGCATAAAAATAAAACTTCAAATGACTTAGGCAACAATTAATATTTTATCTTTTATCATGTGCATACATTTTGTCCTTTTTGGTAAACACATTAATTTGTCTAAGGCAAAATTCTTCGTTGGAAATTCTGGATAGTAGCACTGACTTAAAAAATAGAACACAAAATGCTTAGATATTCTAGGTTAATAGAATAAGGAATGCAAAATAAGGAAAGCAATTAGGTTTACTAGAAGTCACCTTTGAAACACTGGGCTCTTCAACTGTGATGCAAATCCACTGTGTGTGTAGCATCCACCTGGGCTTGGTCCCTGCTAGACTCGTGTGCATCAAGAACTAATGCACACATAAAGCTTACGTTGGCTGCTTTGCAATGGATCATAAAGTCCCTGGGTCCTGACCCCAGAATCTCATATCTTCTGCTAGCAGTCATGAAACTACAGTGGGCCAATTGCCAGCTTGCAAGCAAAGTCAATTCTCAACCCACTTTCATTTCTTGTCATGTATTATTATTTTAAATATTATTTTTAAACCCCAAACTTTTATTATGGGTAATAAATACTCAGAAAATATTTACTAAATACATGTATCAAATTTCTGGAAAATGCACTAAAAATTAAGGAGCCAATATAACAAATAAATGATTGAAATTTTCTTAGGATGAAAGTGTTTCATTTTAGTGAGTACCATAGGTGATTCTGAGCCCCATTACAGTTTGAAACTATTGGTACCAGGAAATGATGGCTAGCCTGCTTCTTAGTTTTTCATGTAGACTGAATTTTTTAGAGTCAAATGAATCACAGTTTAACTTTCACTTTAATAGAAACACTGCATATTCATAGCTAGAATTAAGTTAATATATCCTGGAATATTATATCCAACAATTTTTAGTGATATTTTCCATTTTTTCATATTATTTGAGGAATGTCTTTTTTCCCCACTGTGGAAAAAATATTGATTTTTCTGTGACTGCCAATAATTAGACATGTAGGCTAATAGAAACCTATAGACAAGATGAAGATAAGTGAGTGTGTTTATGTTTTGTTATGTATTTTATTTGCAAAATCATTATGGATAGAGAAATACCCCTGCAGTCTACTGTTTATATGTATATTTATCTATCTATCTCTTTATCAATCTATATAATTTGAATGTCAAGTAAATCATTAAATGCATCCTGACTGAAATATAATTATGAAGATATGTCTAAAATGTTTCCTGTAGCCTGGCTATCCACCTCAATGCACACCTTCTTCTTTCCATCATTCTTTTCTAATCTTTTCTTCTGAGTACATGAGGACATAGAGCTCTCCAGTAGTTATTTGGTATACACATTAAAAAATAAGGACGATCCTCTTCCTTAGAAAGCTCATGATATGAAATGGTAACTATAGAAAGGAAACATAAGCAACAGGCAAAATTTAGCTGCAACTTTATGAATAAATGTAAAGAGAGGGCATATTTCCATGGAAGAGGATTGCTCAGAAAATGTGTTAGAAGAAACAGTGGCTTCTGGAAATAAGGAATTAGAAAACTATGGTGTGATGTAAATCTAGTCAGTGTATCATGAGCAGTTAAATAACATTTCCTAAACCCTAAATAGCCTTACTAAATGGCAGAAAAACTGAAATACATTTTCTGCATTAATACCACAAGTATGAAGAAGAAAGATTATACCATGTATAGACTTACCTAGTCATGACAAGCTAAATTTCAAAAATATTTATACTTTTCCATTGTAAATTATAACACAAAATAACTTGAGTTTTATCCCACAATAAATGGCAGAAAAATATCTATGTCTCTCAAAAGCCTTATTTTTAGAGAATAATGGCCTTTTAGCTCCAAAGTAATGTAATGAGTTCCAAGCTTCACATCGATACAGTGATGAGAGATAGAAGAAATAACTTTGCCAAAATTTCTTGGATATATTTGCACATTGGGAATAATGGGAAAAGTTTCTTATTACAGGAAGACAGCTATCAGCTTGAGGATAGTAGTGATTTACTGCAACTTACTTCAGAGCAAGGTGAAGAAAAATTCAATGATTTTCATTATATTACTGCATGCTTAATCTTTCATATTTTTGACATAGTCATACTTAATAAATGCAAGACTTAACAACTCCATGAAGATTTTACTTTGGTGAAATATTAGATATTCTTATTTATGTTGTAGACATCCTGTTTACTGTGCTGACATTCTTAAAAGCAATAAACATCATCTTAATATTTTCTATGTGCTAAACATTGTGATAAGCACATTATAAACAGTACCTCATTTGCTTCTTCAATCTTTCCTAGGAGTGATGTATTTTGTTACATCCCATTACGTATATGGGGGGGAATCTAAAGAAAGCCTTATGTCTGAGTGTGATGAGAGATGTTGTGGATGGGAAATTTCCTTGTAATTTAAACTTTCTTATTGTAGAAATTTTACATAAATTGCTTAAGCCTGATGCACAGGCAGGCCCATTTCCAGAATTTTCAAACCTAGGAATTAAGGGACTATATTAAAATGCACATGATATTGGCAAATCCAGGATTCTAGAACTTCTTTCAAGAGATTATGGACTGGGAAGAGTAAATACATTGCTAATTCTTACTTTGAATGACTGCTGCCTTAACAGTTGAGTTCCACATCTGTACAAGTCAATGTTCCATTACTGTAACAGAATACCTTAGATAACTGGCTTATGATGAGGAAAGATTTATTTCTGGTTCACAGTTTGGAGGTTTCAGTCCATGAACAATTGGCCCTGTTATTTTGGGCCCATACTGATGCAATATCATGGAGGGAAGAGCATGGTGGAGCAAACTGTTCACCTCACAGTTAAGATGCAAAAGAGATAATGCAAGAGTATATAAACAAACCATTGCTGTTACAGGTGCTTTATTTTTCACAACTTTTCATTAATCACAAAATTATCTATTTATAACAACTATACATCCGCATTTTACAGAGAATGGAAGCAAAGCTCAGAGATGTTAAAGAATTCGCTCAGTATTATATAGAGACTAAAGAAAAATACGGACCAATTACTGTCTATCTCAAGATACAAATTATTAATGTATGCTTCACTACCTACATTTTTTTGTTAGCCAGAGGGAAACAGTCCGCAGATAAGGACTTTACCAACAGACATTCTGGACAATTGTGTGAAAGGAAATAGAGAGGTTCTATTTAAACACATCTAATCACATAATTATATTGAAGTTAATTAATAAGTAGAGAAGAAAAGGAAACAGAATGGCAAGTCTTTCTAATTTGTTCCTTTTCAGTCTGTTTTATCAGTAGTGTTATTAGATAAGCAAGTGCCAGTTACTGGCTTCTTCCCATCGCATAGTTTGACTTTACACGCACTCTTTCTTGCTCTGTGTCTTTGTGTAGCAGATTTTGCCAGAAGGGCAGCATTAATTGATCAATAGGAACAGATTCAGGTTGTTGGGGGGAAAATGTAGTGATGCTTCAGGTTCAACCCAAAATCAATAAGGAAGAGTGCTTCTTAACAGACTGAAATGAAGAGCAATTACTTACTGCGGCTAAATGACATCCTGTGTTGGATCATTGTCTATGCTGGAGGCTGATGGGCACCAAACTGAGGGGCTGCGGGATAAGCAGTTGACATGGTTACAAATGGAGTAAACTAAAGAGATGATTTAACCTGAATTGGTAAATTAGATCTGTAGTTATATAAACTGTCAGAGTCAGGAAAATGATTCATTCTTGAGTTCTTGAGAAAATTCACAAGACTCTTAGTGGGAATTGGAGTTTTAATCTATAGCGAAGTTTCTCAACTTCAGCACTATTGACACTTTGGACTCGGTCGTTCTTTGTTGTCAGTGCCTGACTTAGGCACCATAGAATCTCTGGCTGCTACCACCTAGATATTAATAGTTCCACCCCCATCATGAACACAAAAAATGTCCCTAACAGGCAATATTGTCCGAATTAAAAACCACTCACCAACCAAATTTTTTTTTTATCTTGACTCATGACATGATCACACATTATTTCTTTCCTAGTATGATTCTTTAGTAAATAGAAATACAGGCTTATGTGTATATACCTAATGGGATAAAGTAATTTTGCCATTAGTAACTAATCTGAGAGTAAATCTCAAAATAGGATTCTTCTGAACTCTGTTTATTATATTTTGAATAGACATATGAGTTTCCTTTAAATATTGCATGACAATTATTGATGGTCTTAGTCTTCCTGGAAAATATTTGGTACATGTAGGAAAAAATATATTTGTTCAAGAAGCTACTCTCTATAAGGGACAGGAAGGAGAAAATGATATCTCTGGTCTACTCATCCTGAGCATTCAAATAGTGCCAAAGCTTTCAAGATTTTGTAAATCTAAACCTCTATATGAAATAATCCCTGAAAAGTTTCTTCTAATGCAGGATTCATACACAATTAGAATGATTTTCACATCATTAAATAAAAAGTAGTCCTTCTACAGCTCTAGTTACCCACATTTGGGAGTTTCCACTGCAGTAATTGCTATGATAGAAAACTCCAGGAGCTATGCCCTTTGATGTGCAATGTGTAGTCTGATTATGGAAGTATTTCACATACAGTGTTAATTCTTTTATTTAAGAGTCATATATTTAACCACAGTCAGTGAAGGGGCCATCTAGTTTCTCTCTGTCTCCCTTCCTGCTATATTCATCTTATGATAAATAATATATCTTATTCACATACATGCATACACATATACATAGATCTGATGGAATTATTTACTTTTTTGGTATGTGGTACTGGGGATTGAAACTAAGGGTGTTTTTCCTCTGGGCTATACTTCCAGCCCTTTTTATTTTGAAATAGTGTTTTGCTAAGTTACTGTGTGCTGATCACCTGAAAACTGTGAACTCCCTGTCTCAACCTCCCATGCACTGGGATTACAGGTATGTGTCACTGTGCCCAGCTTTATTTACTTTAATGAAATATTTATCTCCAATTATGCTACTTGTCATAGGACTATATGGAGTGTATGTTACAATTCACAAATTCTAAACTCACTCCCAAAACTATTAATTCAGTTTCTATGGTGCATGTGTCCTAGAAAACATTCATTTCAACTGGTTTTAAGGTAAATACAGTGGTAGGTTTTTGTTTTACACAATGTCTTGCCTTCTTCTTCTTGGTTACATTGAATAGTACCAAATTTATGCATGGTTTAATATAAGAACTAAAAGTTTAAAACATTGTGATAGACCATACTTATCTCCTGTGAGATAGAAGAAAATGTGCAAGATGTATCACATATACGTAGAAAGTGTGATAACTTTATAAATATCCTTAGCTCTTAGGTATACATTTGGAAAGGACATTGCCTTGGCCTAGATGAGATAAGGACAAGGGATCCGCATGTTGGAAGCATCCTTAGTCATCAGCTCTAAGGTCACCTCAGTCTAGCTTGGGAGGGGCACAAATTGCCTACCCACTAAAAATGGGACTGATAAGCGGGGACTCTGAAAACTTCCCTGTTTACCCTTTCCTTCCCAGATTCATCCATGACTACCTTGATGTTTTTCCCTGACTCATACCATGACTGTTTTGCTCTTTCCTGTGATTAATCATTTCTTACAATGTTTTGGTAAAAACCCTCAATAAAAGAAAGACACTGGTGGAAGGAAAGCAGGGGAGATCTCTCTTCTCTCCAACCGCCTACTTCCAAAAATTTTTCTGTCTCCTATCATTCATGTGAGAGACTTCTAATCTAATCAATCACTCAACATCAACACCATCTATGACATCAATCTACACTGGTTTTTTTTAAACATTCTGGATACTGGAATGCTGGAGTATTTTGATAGTCTATTTACAAAATCTTTATAGCATGCTTTTTTAGCAATACCACTCATTTAAATTTTTTTCTGAGCTATTATGTAGTAAAATGAAATCATGCAAAATAGTAGGTACTGGGAAAACCAGTGACCTATATATATTCATTGTTCATTCAAAAAAGATAAATTTAGTGAATAAATACTAACTGTCTAGAAGCAGAGCTACTATGATCCCCTTTCATCTGTGGAGTTTCATTTCAGGAGCTGGAGGTCTAATTCTGTACCACTCAAACCTGTGCCCAATCAGTTGATTCTCAGATTCAGAGAAAAAATAAATTTCAAGAGAAAAAGTTTAAGGCTCATTAGACTTTAGATCTAGTAGATTGTCTATAAAGAAGCATGATTTCCCAGACTGATTTAGATGGGTACAGGAAAATCACTTGAGGTAGTATAAAATATTTCTAGAGAAATTTATTTCCTATTGGCAAGGCCCTGAGCAATATGATCAATTCTGTAACACCTTGATGCTGTTCAGGAGGTTAATTTTCTGTCAATAGACTTTTATAGATAACAATATCCTATGATAACTTTAGATATAATATTTACTTCAAAGTGTTTCATCACTTGTTCATATTACTGGAAATACCAGTGAAAGTTTGTTTTTTTAACATAAATCCTGCAAAAATTAAACATTACCTTTGGTCCTGAGATGTGTAGGTTGTAAATTCAACATGTGTTACTATTTGTTACCATGTGGAGTTTAAATTGATTTGATATCCATTTTTTATGTCTTCTCTGTACTTTAACTCTGGGTATAAATACTAACAAGTTACTTACAATCATTACTTTAGGTTTTGTATTTTTCGAAGAGCTTTAATTTTTTATTTTTGCCTATTATTTGAGATACCTGAATCACTTATAATGTGAATATGTGATATAAAACCAATATATAAGTAATGTTTATAACACATGCCTTCTGTCCTTAACAAATGTATGCATTATTTTAGACATTTTTATCTTTGATTGATCAATATTCAGTTGTCCAATGACCCTTCCTAAAATACTGCTTTGTCATGCCATTTGCCTCATATCAATGTGAATAGATCTTCATTGGATATAAATCCCAAACCTCTTAAGTTAGCATTTATAACAAACAGACAACTTACATTATATTCTGCTCCATCTCTATGTGAATGTCCTGTTCTGTCTTCCAAATTCAGTGTAATACTAACAATTTCCAAAATAAGCTTTATAAATATGTATCTACTCCTAATTCCTAATGAGAGAAATGCCTTATTGACTTAATAGGAATCCAAATTATAGTCATTCTGGAGGATTTAGTTGTGATCACAGCTTTATATTTGATATTTCTTTCTCCCATTTTACTCAACCCTCCCTTTTTTCATTTATTTTCAACAAATGTTTACATAACACTTGCTTTTTATCGGTAACTAGGCTAGATGCCATGCATACAGCCATGATGAGTTTGACACAATTCTTGCTTTCAAAGATATTATAGTACAATGAATGACATATATTAAATAAATACATAATAAATGTGCATATGCATACAATTCTATAAAGAAAAAATTATGCATTGTGTTTTTGTCAAGAGATTTAAAAATGTTATAACAATTTAAATTATGGGGTCTGAAAATGCTTAAAAAATTGAGTAATAGCTGTCCAGTAAAATGAAATGAGGATACATGCCTACCCAGGTTTACTGTTGCACAATTCACAATAGCCAGATTATGGAACTAGCCTACATTTCTGTCAACAGATGAATGGATAAAGAAACATGGTATATACACATAGTGGAATTTTACTCAGCTATAAAGAAAAACAAAGTTATGTCATGTGTGGAAAAATTATGCAACTAGAGAAATAAGGCTAAGTGAAATCGGCCAGTCTCAGAAAGTCAGGTTCATGTTTTTGCTCATATGTGGAAGCTAAAGAGAAAATAATAAACAAAAGGGAATTCAGTAGGCCGGGCGTGGTGGTGCACGCTTGTAATCCCAGTACTTGGGAGGCAGAGACTGGAGGATCCGGGATCGCAGCCAGCCTCAGCTACTTAGTGAGGCCCTCCGCAACTTCGTGAGACCCTGTTTCAAAATAAAGTATAAAAAATAGGGCTGGGGGTATAGCTCGGAGGTAAAATGCCCCTGGGTTCAATCCTTGGTACTGCAAAAAAAAAAAAAGGGAATTCAGATAAATGAGGAGAATGACTAGTAGTGGAAGGGGATTTGGGGGGGGAGGGAAAAAGAAGAATTTGGGAAGGAAGAAGTTCAAATAATGTTATGTCCATATATGAAAGTATCACTACCAGTCTCACTAGCATATACAGGGAGGGAGGAGAAGGGGTGGGGTGGATTGTGGAGGGAGCTACACCAAGCGATGTGTGCATGTATGTTTGCATTTCTTTTAACTCTCACTGTGATGTTTAATTACAATGCATCAATAAAAGCATAAACAATGAAAGAAGGAATGTTCTAGACAGAAGATAGAAGATGAAACCTCGAGAACCTGAGGAAGGAGAGAGGCTTTTCATGTTTAAAAACTTGAAGGTGCCTAGTGTTGCTAGAAATTCAATGGTTGATGGAAAATTGTCTTAGGAAGAAATTAAGTTAGGTGAAGCTTGACTATTCAGGGTCACAATAATTTGAATCTTGAAATTCAGTAGGAAGATATTGAAAGAAGTCAGTGATATAATTAAATTGAATTGAAAAAGATTTCTATAGCTCTTTGGTGGTATGTGTATTGTATGAAGAAGGTTCAGAAGAGATCTTGCAATAATTGATATGATGTTAACTGTATAATGAGGTACGGAACTAGAAGGATGGAGGGGGAGAGAAGGGAGCAGATGTATTTTGAATCACTCTGAACACATGATGGAGTGAATGGAAAAGGAGTGAAAGAGAGAGGAAGATATCAAGGACAAATCCAGATTTCTCTGCAGCTTCCATTCATTCATTTGTTCAACATATATTATGGAAATTGTGAAGATGCAAACCAGATAGGATGTAATGATTGAGTGCAATAGGAAAATAAAACTGAAATACTTGTGATATAGCCATGGATATAGAGAGACAAATGACACCATAAAATGGAACTGAAAGTATAAGTTTAGAAGTTGTGCACCTGAAGTGGAGCGGAAAGGCAAGATAATGGATGAGACCTTCTAGGGAGAGTGAAGTGGTCCAGACAAGGCCATCCAGACCCAAACACTTGATTGGAAAAGTGCCCAGCAAAGGAGTTGACTAGTAGAGACCAGAAAAACAAGGCAAAACAAGGAGTATGAGATGTCACAGACGGCAAAATTTAAGATGAAAGAAGTTAATTCCACTTAAATGTACTTTAATGCAAAATAATATATAAACTGTTAAATTTCCATTTTACTTAAGGTAAAGGTTTTCAGTAAGAGTAAAGTCCAAACTGTAGTGAAATGATAAATAATGGAAATAAAGGGGAAGTGAGATGTCAAAGCAACTAAGGAAAGATTATTTTTAGGAACTATTTCAATCTTACGTATTATATTGTATCACAAATTGTTCACTAAGTCTGGTCTAGACTTGAGACACTTTAATATTATTCTTTTAGTGACTTCATTGTATTTTATTTTTTGGTACTGGGGATTGAATCCAGGGGTGTTCTACCTTCAAGCAACACCCCAGCCTGTTTTTTTTTTTTTATTTTAACAGGATCTCCCTAAGTTGCTGAGAATCTCACTAAATTGCTGAGGCTGGTCTCGAACCTGCAATCCTCCATCTCAGCCTCCAGGTACTGGGATTATAGTCATGTGCCACCACGTCCAGCTGTACTTTTTATTTACATTAGCTAAGTTTCTTAAGCAAAAGCAAGTACTCTAGGATAGGATTGTAAGTTTGATTTATTTGGACCCCTTTTATATTTATTTCTATACTTTTATTGGTGCATTATAGTCTCACATCACAATGTAGTGATACATGCACACAGCACTTGGTGAGTTTTCCCCTGGTGGTTCCCTCCCCACTCTCCCCTTCCTCGTACAAAATATTGAGATTGGCAATGGTATTCTCACATATGTACATAATGTCAGTGGAAGTGTTTCCTTTATTAATTCTTCCTCTCATCACTCTTCCTCCCCAAAACCACCTCCCTCACTCCACTGGAGTTTGTCCTCCATTATCCAAAGTCCCTCTTTATCTGAAGTCCCTCCATTATCTAAAGTCCCATTACTCCCTAGCTTCTACATATAAGAGAAAACATATACAGTTCACTTTCTATGACTGTCTAATCTTATTTAACATTTATATTATTGTGTGTTCTCCTATACATGGATGAGTCAATCAAAGAATGACAAAGGGAGAAATGACCAAAAAGAATGAGAAATACAGCCGGGCATGGTGGCGCACTCTTGTAATCCCAGTACTTTGAGAGGCGGAGACCGGAGGATCTGGGTTCGCGGCCAGCCTCAGCTCTCTCTCTCTCTCTCTCTCCCTGTCTCTCTCTCTCTCTCTCTCTCTCTCTCTCTCTACCTAGTGAGGCCCTCCGCAACTTCGTGAGACCCGGTTTCAAAATAAAGCATAAAAAATAGGGCCGGGGGTGTAGCGCGGAGGTAGAACGCCCCTGGGTTCAATCCCCGGTACCGCAAAAAAAAAAAAAAAAAGAATGAGAAATACTAATTAAGATAGTATGAGACATGCACTGTTTCTTTTATCATAACTAGTTTTAGATATTAGCACCCTTCCTCCCATAGTGATTTGTAGGAAATTGTCCAGAATATTTACTACAGCACACATTCAATCTGCTGAGTTGGTTTCTTGGAAAATTCATTTTATACTCACTCACATCTGGCAATTTGTACTGATTAGAGTGAAAACCACCACCTCTAAGCCAGGACATGTATTCACCTCAGCCTTAAATTCCAACATCCAACACCATTTCTATTGAAAGACAGAAGACCTCACTTCTGCAGTCAGGGAAGACTTATTCTGTCTCTGTACAACTTCAGTCAGAAGAACGCAGCTAGGTCTACACTAAGCCACCATCCTGTTGCCACATCTTCTCTTTTAATTATAGCCAATGAAAACACAGCTAGAGAAGGCCAGGGAACACACATGTGGACACCACGTGCTTACCACTTTACCTTCATTTCTCACGACCCAGCACACAATATCTGCCAGACACTACCCTAAGAGTTTTACTCTTTATCCATCTTTCTTATTTTTTAATCATAATTTTTGCTTTATTCAACTGTTTATTTTTTATTTTTTTTTGGTTCACTGTAGTCATACATCTTGATGAAGTTCAGGGTGATAAAGGCATACATGCACACAGC
>PVJS01016271.1:19259-37807 GCA_004027185.1 Glis glis
GAGCCCTCCCCCAGTTCTTGCACTATTCCCTCCCCCTTACCACCTTCCCATGCTCAGCACAGTGATTGACTTTGATAAGTCTGTGTATGTACATCATGTCCATTGAGGTGTTTCCCTCTTCCCCCTGCCCATCTCCCTCAGTTAGGTCGCCTTCTTCACTCATCTAAGGTTTCTCCTCCTTTGTCTGGAGTCCCTCCTATTTCTGGTTTTCTCCCTAGCTTCCACATATTAGGGAAAACATCTGACTTTTCACTTTTTCTCACTTAGCATAATGTTCTCCAATTCCATCCATTTCTCTGCAAATGACATAATTTTGTTCTTATTTATGGCTGAGTAAAATTCCTTTGTGTTCATATCCCATAGTTTTGTAATCCATTCATCTGTTGATGGACATCTCTGCTGGTTCCATAGTTTTTAAGTTCACAAATTTAACAGATATAGCTCCATTTGCATATCCCCAGTTCAAGAGTGTTGCTGAAATATAGCATAATGTCTGGCATTTGTAATTAAGTATACCATTGTAAATTCTTTGGCCCTCACTTTTCTTATATAAAATACGTAACTTATGTCTATGGATTAAAATTAAAGAGGATGGGTTCTGCAAAGAAACATTAAACAATGCTATAGGAAATCGTGAATTGGTTGGTGATTTTGCCATCAACAATTTTTATAATCCAGAGCAAGTCACTTATCTATTGTAGCCAGAGTTTCCTCATAAAATCAAGGGAATAAAATACATTAACTTTACAGCATGTATAGCATTTTTTTTGGTACTGGGGATTGAACCCAGGGGCATTCTATTTTCAGGCTACATCCCCAGCCCTTTTTATTTTTGATTTTGAAACAGGGTCTTGGTAAGTTGCTGAGGCTGACCCCAACACTCCAAACCTTCTGTCTCAGTTTCCAAAGTACTGGGATCACAGATGTGTCTCCCCACCACGACTGGCCTGCTATTGCATCTTGAACATTTTATTATTGAGTAAAAATGAAACTACTCATATTTTTAGTGAGCAAGAAGTTTTGATGTTTGAAATTAATAAAATGAAAAAATTGATGTGAATAAAATGAAAATAATTGACAATAGCATTTTTAGATTTTAGCATTTTGTAAGTTTCATCTGATTCTCAGTAAATTGTGTGTTTTGTTGATTTTTTTATTTAAAAAACAATTTTAGATCTTTTTAAGGATGACTAACTTTGAAGCTGTTGGCCCATCTGTTTTCCCTTTGTTAAGCAGACATTTTGAGGTTACCCTGAGTTTGTAAAGAAAATTATTTGCTTTGATAAATCAGGTTTTCAAATGAAAAAATAGCCTTAGAATTTCTTTTTTACATTCTATAGTAAGTGTTTCTAACACTGATAAACTCATTCTAAGTAGGAAAAATATGGTTGGATATTTTAAAAATTGCTATCTCCAGGGCTCAATGTTTTACAAGTGAAAGAATGTATTTTTGAAATTCCATGCCTCCTTTAAAAATTGTTTCTAAGTTGTGGGTAATGATTTCCTGACCATAACTTTCCATATCATAATTCATTTCCTGCTATATCTTATTTCTTATTTATATTATATAAAGGCATTTCAGAAAATCAGGTGGGAAAAATGGGTATTACTCCATCACAAATATCAAACCATTGTGCATATTTTATATTTCCATACACGTTTGTAGGACTTCTAAGTAGTAGTAAACAGTCAAACCATCAAGCAGAAAATGTAAGTTTTTGTTCTTTGTCACATCACTGCCTTGTATATGTCCCTGGAATTTTCATGAATGACATCTGATCTATCTTAAATTGTATAAGCATCTGAAAAGAAAACATAGACAAAGGTAATCATAAAAAATGGTTAATAATCTAAAATTCACTTTTGAAGTATATCTTGGAATTTTGTTTTAAAAATTTGAGTATAACTGGATCCTTAAAATATTAAAAGTCAAATTACAAAATAATATTCTGGGAAAATGCTCAGTGACTTGAGGGAGACTCTTATGTGGCCTGGCATCCTTGGGCAGGTAGTTCTCTTATGCTAACTACACTGACAGTTATTCTGGGAAAGGGGGGAATGATACATACTATGAACATACTTCTTGACTACTTCCTATATCATTTTTCTTCAACATTATTCTTATCTACTTTCAAATTCCTAGTACCTTCAAGAGACCTCTGAATCCCATAATTTTTAAACCCTTTTCTCTGAGAATAATGTGTTTAATAAAAATGTTTAAATGACTAATATCTTATAATGTTACATTTCTTAAAGATATCTGGTAGCAATCTGTCTTATTCTGAATTTATTGGCCTACTAAATTAAATCCAGAATCAAATGAAAATATTTAATAAATCTAAAGGAATTGATACAAATGTGAAATTTTAATGTCAAAACAATTTAGCATGGGTATTTAATTTTATGACAGATAACAAGTCCATATACTACATAGGATCTTAAGAATCTTAAGACCTTAAATTATGTCTGGTGTGGTGCTGTATGCCTATAATCTCAGTACTTGGGAGGCTGAGAGAGGATCACAAGTTCAAGGCCAGCCTCAGAAATTTAGGGAGACATTCAGCAACTTAAGGAGACTCTGTTTCAAAATAAAAAAATAAAAGGCTGGGGGTTTAGGTTGGAGGTAAAATGCCCTTAAGTTCAATCCCCAGTTCCAAAAAAAAAAAACCTAAATTAACCTTAAGTTACTACCTGAGTCATCTTAAGTCAGTTATTATTAACAGCCTAAGCTTTCCATTTATAAAAAAGGAAACAAAGCATTTAGAACCAATCTTATAGTACACTTATGCAGACAAATTAAGATGGCTGTGTGAAAGCAATGGATAAAATTTAAACTATATTATAGATGGGGTGCTATAATTATATTTATTATTTGTATTATCCCCAAACTATAAAATGTATTAAATAATGTAGTGTCTCCAGTGTATCAAGGTTATTCGTAAAAGCAGAATTGTACTTGATTTACATTATATTGATAGAAAAGAACAAATAAGCAGTGTGAAATTGCTCTATTTTTATTTCACTTCCTTTCTCATGTTATCTCTTAGATTAGGTAAATGCTATCTTACTTTTAGAAATCTCTTCCCAGAGTTTATAAGGTGAAATTATTCATAAACTAGAATAATTTAAGCAAGAAATTTTGTGCTCACATTACTTAATCATGGTAATAAGGACTAGAAAACAAGAGGAATAAACAATAAGCTAGATTTTTAATCAATTTTATTATATATATTTATTCATTTATTCAATACAAGAAATATTTCTACCTCATAAAACCATGGTAATTGTCTGTAAAGCTCATGAATTATTCAAACAAAAGACATCATATGAATTTAAAGATTTTTTGACATTATTTTTGAATACTGTCAGTTAGGTAAGATTTTAAGATCTTTATGTGCTAAGTATTAGACATCTGGGTGTCTAAACAAGAGACTCATTTTTCAAGTTGTTGCTGTAGAATTGCTACAAATATCTGTTATTGTGCCTTCCCATGCACACATAAATATCATTTCCTATTATTTCCCTCATATAAATTTAGCTTAAGTCCTCACTCATCTTTTTCATTTCAAACACGTTCTTTTCTGAAATCTCACTTGTGCAGGATTATACTTTTTTAGCTGTCTTCATATTTGAGTCCTTAATCACAATACCTTTATTGCTATTAGAAGCAAAAATTATCTGGAATTTCTATTTAAAACACCTTTTAACTAAGGAATTACACGAGTGGTCAGTCCCCACTATACATATGTGTTAGTTTTATTGTTCCAGGATTTAGATCTACCCAGAGTTCATTTACTCTAGTTATGAACAGAGCAGTCAAGCATATGCCTACTGGTTTATGGGAAAACTGGGCATGTTTTTGCTTTTCTTGGGAGGAGAGGGAGATGTCATGATCTTTCCTAGGAACTCTGACTTTGGCCAGCCTTATTAACATTCACCTTGCTTTCGCTCTGCATGTCCTCTAACCCTGGTTGAGTCCTAAATGTCCACCAGGAGAATTTAGTATCCCCTAAAGGATTTAGGACTGAGGTTGAGCTGAAGAAGTAATTTCACTCTGGACAATTTTTTCCATTCCACACCTCTTGGTAATCTGTGCAATCTGAAAGAAACAGGTCCTGTCTGCCAGGATCTTTGAATGTTTCTTTTGGGTTAATACTTAACCTTATTACAGGGCTTCCTGCTTGCAAAGCAGTAACTACTTCTGCACAAAATCTCTCTGCAGTAGAGTATTTCCTTGGCCTTTAACAAAACTCTTTATCTCTGAAAACAGATTCCACAGCTCAGGATGCAAACAGATGCAGCAATTGTGCCAAAACCTTCCACAAAGATGTGACCTGGTATTCATAACTGCTTTAGAAATCCCATCCCTCAACCCTGACAGGAAAAGGACAGTCTGTTATTTTTAATAAATGTGGTTCGAGTCTACATTGACATTTCAATGGCAGTGATTGAGAAAGAGGCATATTTCAGGTATATCTGTTTGCATCACACCAACACATTACATGGTGAAAAATCAAAGGTTAAAAATCAAAATTCAAGCAGTTTATGACACTGTTTCCTCCATTGTCTATGTGGGTAGGAAAAGTTGTTTGTTTGTTTGTTATACTGGGAATTGAACACAGGGGGCCGTCTACCTCTCAGCTATATCCCCAGCCCTATTTTCTTTTTTTAAATTTTGAAACAGGGTCTCGCTAAGTTACCTTGTCCTGGCCTCAAACTTGTGATCCTCCTGTCTCAGTCTCCCACAGTCCTGTACCACCACACCTGGCTTATGTGTGTGTTTAATTGCTTTTCAGCAAGACTTATGTTTATAAATGTTTCCAGTGTTTATTAGTACATTGAATTGGTTTAGGAAAAGAGGCAATTTTGTTTAAAAATAGTAATTGTAAAGGCCTGGAAGAGTACCCAGCATTTAGTAAACATTATATGTGTTTGCAAATGAAACAAAATAAAAATTATAAAGGCTTAATTTTGCTCTCCTAATGGCTATTAATGATTAAAAACCAGGGAAAAGAGTTTGTGCATAAGAGCTTCCCTTTATTTGCAATGCACTTGCAATGGTGACTTCTATCTGACTAATTCAGAGAGGCACTAGAGCTTAGGGCAGTGGTTCTGGACTGGGGCAATTTCCCCACTCCCACCAGGGGTCTATGGTAATGTCTAGAGACAGTTTTGCCTACAACTATTACAGTTGTGTCTTAGCAGCCTTACTGCCATATCCCAGTATGTCTGACCACACAATTTAGAGGAAGGAAGATTAATTTGCTCACAGTATTTTTGGAGATCTTGGAGTTCAGTCCATATGAGACCAGGGTGTGGATCTGGAACTCGGGCCATGGTGGTGGGAAGCATAGAGAAGGAGAGCACATGGGTTCTGCTCCTCACATCACAGAAGCCAGAAGCAAGAGAGCAGCAAGCAAGGGGATACAAAGACATAAGCACAACCCCTAAGGTCGCTTCTCAGAGACCCAACCTCCCCTGCCACACTCATAGTCCTAGGTTACCACCCAGATGAATTCATTACAATGGATTTACATACTGATGAGATTATAACTCTCATGTCTTCACTATATCATCCCTGAGCTCTTTAGGGGTCACTCTATATCTGACCATAACAAGTTGCAACTGTCATTTTGGCCTGCCATAGATGCTAGTAAACCTGCTGCAATGTAAGGACAGTCCTGTACAAGAAAGAACTATATGATCCCAAACCTTAATAGTGCTAAGGTTGAGAATCCTTGGCTTAGAGTTTGATTGTGTTATGAGCTCTAGTTCATATCCGGCCAGCCACTAACCCTGGAATCCAGGATAAGTACTGAAGTGGCAGAGTTTCAGTTTCCTTGTCATTTATACAACTATAATAAACTGCTTTAATAGATATCAAAAGCGATAGCATGTTAAATAGCACATATATTTTTACATCATAAATATTCATGAAATTTTAGCTATTATTATAGTCTGGAATAAAATGACTTGTCATTTTTCTAAAATTTGGAACTTATACAACAGAAGTTTCCTTGAATTTAGAAACCTAAGATTCCCTTCCTAACCCATATCTTTTCACCTTTAGATATTAGATTCACAACAGGTCTTGAAAATATCTATTTCTAGTTTGTTCCATTTCATTGTTGTTGCCAATAATTTTGTTTTTAAAAGATTTTGTTTCAGGATTCAAAACATGCTTAAAATTTTATCAAGGAAGATAAAGTTTTTTCAATAATGCAAATCCTACCACTGTCTTTTCCTAGGAATCATTTTAAATTACTTTATTCAATTCTAAGCCCTCTGATAGGCTCAGGTTGAAGTCAATTATAGCCTTCATTAAAACTAGATTAGAAACTAGTGTGATGGAGTTTTACAAGAAAAAATCTTTTTTATTTATTTATTTTTTTTTATTGATGCATTATATTCATACATCTTGATAGGTTCAGGGTGATGAGGGCAAACCCGCCTGCGACATATGTCACCCCATTGATCACTAGGGTTGATTTGGCTGATCTGGCTGGCTAGGCAGGTGTCCCCTTCCTCCCTCACTGTTCCATTGTCCCTCTGGAAACTGCATGCTCTGTTGAAGAGGAGGACCTTCCCTGAATAGCGAAGGACTAGTCTTCAGTCAAGGGTTTATGAGTAGCTGCGCTCCCCTGCTAGAATCTTCAATAAAAAATCCTTATGTACTCCAATAGCCAATTCCATAGATAGTACAACATTTGCTTAAAACACTATAGAATCTATCCTCTAAAACTAGGACAAGTGAGGTTCCTGTAAAGTTGTGTGCTTCAGTGGAAAGCGAACTATTTACAGGATACATCCAATGAACTCTTCTTTAAAATATGTCACAGGTCTAATTTTATCTTTAAGTGAATTTACAAGGATCATTAAAGAGAATGGGAAGGAGACCCTTAAAAAAAGTCTCCAGGCCTAACTTTGCTTTCATGGATAGAAAGAAATAATGGTGAAGATCAACAATAGGCTGAAAACACCATGGGGGAACTGAATCTAAACCCATTATTTAATGGTTTCGAAAATTATTTCAGTATGTATTTTAGAAGAAAATTTGCGCACATTTGGGAAAAATTTATTTGTAAGCAAAATAGTGAAGCAATATATATTGTAAGTTATTTTAGGGTTAGATAATAGGACAATTTAAGGAAATTATTGGTACATAAACATATAATACATAAAATGAAGATACATTTAATATTTAGATTCTCATATTTTCAATTATTAATAACATTTATATTTGCCTTTATTCAAAATACTTTTCATATGTGTAATCATATTTAGCAATACACAGACACGGCTTCTTGACATCACAGTATTTCATGTTTCTGTTAAAGATTGATATATTTGTGATGAATTAAGTTAACATATAACTATAACACAACATTATAGAGTTTGTTCTATCACTTATTTACTGATAAGATATTTACAAGTTGAGGTACTGCTTCAATTTTTGCCTTCATAATTTAGTTTCCAAATTAGTGACGTGAACTACTTGAGTTCCATACTATGTAGACCAATATCAAACATATCAATCACTTGTTGAGTCTTTATTTGAACTAATATGTTGCAATCACTTCTAAAGTATCCATTTTTTATAGATTAGAATGTATTCTGACCACTGTCATTTTCATTTCAAAATTCAGAATGTTTGCATAAGTGGAGATAACGTAATGCAAGATGACACTGATTTAAAAACTCATTGAGTCAAAGATATTTTAATGGGAATCTTTTCATAGCCCTGGTTTTGGCCAAAGAAGTGTGTCTCCATCTGTCATGTTTACACAATGGAGAGAAAAGTGATTAAGAACTGCTGCTCTACAATATTTCTCACTTTCTTCATTTTCAACAGTATTGACAAATGTCCTTAAAGTGATTCTGTTTCTAGCTGCTTTGATATTTAATGCTATAGATAGATGTCATATTGCTTTGGTGGTTATGAAAGTCTTGTTATTTCTTATGTTGTGTTGTGGTTGCATGATATTTCTTGTGTCTTTATTGGGAAAGGTAAAACTGAAGGGACTGAGGCTACAAAACGCCTCTGAAAAGTTGGTATGTCACTTGGGAAAAGACACTCCTAATTGCTTTTTAAAGTGAAACAATATATATATGCCCATGCTTGGTAGTTTAAGACTCAGCTAACATACCAACTTATATGGATCAAATTGATCAACCTATCACTGAGAAGTAATTATCAGTAGAAAGAATATTTCATAGTAGATAAGCCATTTCAGTTAGGAATGATGGTAGTAGATTCATTTTTGGAGAAGTGTGAAAGTGTGTATTTTGTCATAGCTTCATATTGTCCTTTATTTAATTGAATTATATGCAATATTAGTGATACATGTGTTGAGCTGCCAGTTGAGAATATTTTCAAGCAAGGTGATATAATTCATGCCCATAATCCCAGGTGCGGTGGAGGCTGAGGCTGTAGGATCTTGAGTTCTAGCCCAGCCTGGACAACATAGCAAGACCCCTCTCAAAAGGAAAAGTTAAAGAAAGAACATTTTTAAAAAGTTTACTAAGCCTAGCATTATAACAAAAGTTATTTTACTTTTAGAAAGTCAAAAAAGAAAGAAGTGCAATATAATTTTAATAATTAGTGAAACAAAAATTTGTAATCAGAATTCCTTTATCACCATACCTTTCCTAAAGTAAAAACTAAATGCTTTATGAAATCTGAAGAGAGAATATACCTATATGTAGATGAAACCTAATCATTCCAATAAACATAACATGACTGTCGATCAAATGTCAAGCAAAAAAGGACAAAAGAAATTGTAATGAAAGGCTGGCATGACTAATTAATGGGCCACATAGAAGGAAATAAAAGCAAGTGGTTTGTTTGCTTGTTTTTCCTTTTTTAGTGGTATATAGAATTATGTGTTTTAAAATCAATGGCATCTTGCATTCCATGAAATGCAGGCCATATGTTCCAGTGAAGAAATGAGAGAAAGAGCATTACATTTAGGGAAACAAGAACTGTTCTTATTCTAATGTGCACACTTGACTAATTAATCACTATTTTCATTCTTTTGCCTTATACTAAGAATTCTGTGGATAAATAATAAGCTAGCTGCTTCCTAGTAAACTTCTTCAAAGTTTAATATAATTATATGAGTTTGGTAAAATAATTCTGATTTTGAGGAAAATATGGCTAGGCATAGGATCCAAAAATCCATTTCAAAGGTATGATCCTGAGAGCTTCAGAAGAAATTAACATCAATTAACACTATGATAAGGAAATTATTTATTTCCTTCTGGGTCAAAACAACCAAGTCCATTATATATAATTTTAATATTTTTAATCAAGGGAATCTTCCCTATGTTTTTCTAAACATGTTCTAAAACATGTCAAATAAAACAAATATTCTAAAATTAGAATTTTAAACCTGGAAGAGAAGTGAATGACTGTTAGGGTTTTGTCTTTCTATTTTAGTCATCTCATTCAATGGGCTCTGAAACTGAACCCCGTGGTAATATATATATATTCAATATATATATATTACTTTCAGGACTTAAGCTTTTATTTTCTCAGTTGCTGTAAATGTTGGCAATGGATAGTTCTCAAGTATATGTCTCTTCAGCAATTTCTTTTTTTAAAATAAGTTACTTACAGAAGTGGAGAGCCCTTCCTGGAGTCCACAAACATCCAGTAGCAGGTTAATGTATGGGTATAAGACTCCCAACTACTAGCCTGAATTGAAGACAACTATGAAGAGCTAACCCAACTTCAGACCTCCCTGGGTGATCAATTGAGAGAGGCCAATTGCCTAGAATTAAATCTTATCCTGTATCTGCCTCTGCTTTCTTCATTTCTCCACAGGGATTGGCCAGGGAATATTCCATAATGAATCTCTTACAAATATCTCTGGTAGAGTCTGTGTTCCAAGAAAACAAACTACAGTAATAAATACAAAATTACAAGAATAGTCTAGAGAAAATTGGTTTCTTTCTAAATTGAGATAGAAGTACTCAAAGTGGTTTAGGTTCTAAAGTATGACATAAATACATATAAAGTAATTTTCATGGTCTGTTGATCACTTTATCTTGCTTTTGTGATTATTATTAATGTTCTTGTCATCAAGATAACTATGTTCTCGGTATAATATTAATCATTTCATACACAATAACTCCTTGCATACTCATGAAAATCCCACGTGAAGATACAGGTGTGAACATAAATCTTCCATTCACAGATGAGGAATGTGGAGACAGGAAAGTTAAATAACTTGTCATAGCCACTAAGTTGGAAACTGATTCTGGTTGATTCTGCTACTAAATTTTAAGCTGCCTGAAGACAGAATCCAGGCCTTTGTGAACAGAACTATTTCTCATCTCTTATGCAGCACCTTGTACTCAGTGGTAGTCAGTAAATACTTATCACATGAATACATAAATCCATAAATGTCTGACCCCAAATCCATGCCATTAACCCCTGTGCTATCCAATCTGCCATGTCCAATATAAGCCCTGGAATTAATGGTGAACATAATAGAGAACTTTAAAGAAAAAGATCTAATTGTGACACATGAATAGGAATTAGTGATTTTTTTCTAAAAATTGATAATCAGATTCTTTATTTTATTTCTCTTTATGGTATACTTATGTATGTTGTAGGTAGCAGATTTTAGACTACAGGAGTATTGGGGCTGCCTGTAGGATTGAGTTATTTCATCTTTCAACATGCCTTTATTAAAACTGTATATTTAATTCAATATAATATCCCTGGAGGGCTAAAATGATCACATAACAAAAACAATAAGCATTTTCAAAAGATATAATATGTACATAATGGAAATGAAGTCTGCACCTCCCTTCTCAACTTTCCTAGGCAACATGTGTAGGAACAGAAATGAAAAAGATCACCACAAATAAATAAGAGATGATGGACATGTTAATCAGCTTGACTTAATCATTCACCACTGTATACATGTATCAAAACATGACATTGTACCCCATACATGTGTATATCAGATAAAAATAATATTATTATGAACATAATATTGCTACCATTATGAATTTACTAATGTCTGATTTGTCCCCAATTTCTTCTCACAATACTCACAAGCAGCATCCATGTTACATCTAATATTTGGCTGTAGATACTAAGCACAACATTGACTGAGGACCCATTGCTAACAGATTCAATAATTGAGTAAACATCCTAGGTCTTGTTTCAGATATGGAGGAAAATAAAAGCTCATGTTTCTAAGCAGGTCCAAAACCGAGATTACTGAAAAACAGCAAAGAAGAAAAAGTAAGCTAGAAAAGTTCCTGAACAATGAAACTTGAGTAAAAATATTTTATTTCTTTTACTCTCAAGAAAGTAAGTTACTGAGGCACCTCTTGTAAGTCTTATAATGCCTCCTCTTATACACTAGGTTACCAGCCTGGTTAAAGTTAAAATAACACATTAGAAATCATTGAGGGGGTTTGCTTTAAGTAAGCACATATAAAAATAAGAATGGCAGTTTTCTAAAAACATCAAGACAATTAAAAAGGAAAGACGTGGGTAGCAAAATACTTCAACCTGGAATCAGAAAGTCTAAGGACACCCTTACTATACCTTAAATTTACAGGAAAAAAAATACAGGGAGATTTATTTCAGTAATGATAACCATGAAACATCAACTTAAATTACAATATAGTTCTGCATGTAATTTATTCTAGAAGCATGTGATACATCTTTAAAAATTTCAGTATAAATACTGGGGTAAGAAAGGATCTAATGGTTCATCAAGCAGACCCCCAACATATACTACCTGTACTAACTCTGCCTCCTTTTTCCACTCTGTTCACTGGGGACTGTAGAAGCTTCTTCAAAACACTCTTGTGAGTCTTTACATAGTAAACTATGTAAAGACATTAGACATTAGCAGAACACTGGACATAATACACCCTGAATGTATAGTATGTATTATTATCTCAAACAGATAAACTTTATTCAGCAAATATGTGTTAAATGCTTAATATGTACCAGGTTATTGGGTCAAGAGGCTAGCTAGAGTGGATGCTAACAGTGGTTGACTTGAGCTTTCACTGTGGCGGTTCAATAGCAGGCCCTTGATTTTAAGGGTAGGAAGAAAAGAGAGAAAACTAAAATAATTTTCAAGCATCAGCCCAACAATGGTGCCATTTAGTGAGAGAATATGGTTTCATGGTTTAAAATCAAGTTTTGTTTTGGTTTGGTTCAATGTCAAATTATACAACTGGGTGATCATTCCTGGATAAGAAAATTGGGGGTCTAGGTAGAGATCAGGTTTTAAAATTTGATTTTCAAAGAAAAAATGGAAAGATGGGTATTGAAAAGTATACACTAGATTTCAATTCAGCAGAAACTTTCCCTGGCTTCTTCAGCACAGGTTGTACCAGCCTACTGCCATCTACATAACTCTTCTCCTTTACCTGTTTCTCATCATTTTCTTCTCATTCTTTGTAGCAACTATACATCCTTTACCTTTTTTTTTTCACCAGAACAATAAGCCACCTACTCTCAGTTTATACCTCAATACATTTTTCAAAACTAAGACAGTGCTGTATTGAGGAGGAATTTGAGTGCCAAGTTGGAATCTTTGCCTCCTCCACAGCAAAATTCAATGAGCTATGTGTTGTTTCTCTAATTAGAGTATAAACTTCGTGTGAGCAGGAAGATGGAATGTACTTGCAAACCTGATTTTGTTTGATAAATTTTGTGTGTTTGTGGTACTGGGGATTGAACCCAGGGGCATTCTATCTCTAAGCTATACTCCCAGCCCTATTTTATATTTTATTTTGAAACAAGATCTCACTAAGTTGTAGAGGGCCTCACAATGTTGCTGAAGCTGGCCACGAACCTGTGATCCTCCGGCCTCTGCCTCCCAAGTACTGGGATTACAAGTGTGTGCCACTACCCCCAGCTTGATTAATAAATTGTGTCATGAAATCTAAACAAATCATGTGCTGAAATTTCTTCTAAATGTTCTGTTGGTCATAGAAGTGACTTTGGTGTTTGAAATTTCTTAAATTTCTAGGTTAGCATTTTGGTAATGCAAATCATGACATTCTAGTAACATGCAATTCTACTAACTTCTTGTTATATATTTAAATAAATGTAAAATACTAAGCCAACACAAAACAATGACCTCATGTATCAGTATTCATTATTTATTAAAATAATCTGTATTTTCAGTTAAAACTATGAAATTCAAATTTAGGAAATTAGATAAATTAATTTAAAAATGCCTTTTACATTAAATTGACCATTTTACTACTACATGTAACAGTATTGCACTGGGAAATTTAATTTCCTAGAGAATTCTATTGATATTTTTGTAAATCTTGTTGAAAAGTTAGTGGCTAGTGCACAAAGGTATAGATACAACTCTGCATTCAATGCATGATATAAGTGTGTTCTTTAATGGTGTCTCTTTCTCTCTGTCTTACCCTAGGCTACATATCGAAATCGAATTGTGAGCCAAAGTCTCAGCACAAGGGACAGAAAAGCAATACATACTCCTACCGAGGACCGTTTTAGATACTCAGCCGCTGACCAGACAAGCCCCTACAAAAACAAGACCTGTCAAATATCCAGTCTTTGTTTCAGTAATTTCTTGAAGGACAAGGAACTAGCAGAAGTCATTAAACACTCAAGAGGAACTTATGAAACCCTCGCTTCAGATGTTACACAGAACTTACGAACCACTGTTGGGCAGAGCTCTCTGAAGCCAACAGCTAAGACAGAAGGACTTTCCACCTTCTCCGAGAAACCAAAGGACCAAGCTGCTGTGGCCAGACAGCATTCGACCTTCACAGGCAGGTTTGGACAGCCGCCCAGAGGACCAATCTCTTTACACATGTACAGCAGGAAGAATGTCTTTCTCCACCACAATTTACACACGACTGAACTGCAGACTCTTGGCCAGCAGGATGGTTAATTAATCGTCCTCTTCGTGTCTCTGGGTAGGATACAGACAGTTCATGTTTCTCGTGCATAGTTCATATTAAAATTGTCATGTACTTTTTGTTACCCTTATTTTTAGTCATACACAGAGAAGTATGAGCTTTTTAAAATTAATATTATTTTTAAGAATGAGGGTTCCAGCATGTTAATTAAATTAGGTTGATTTGCCTTGACAATGTTACTGTGTGTATGTATAATAAATGGGACCATCTTGCTGGCTTATATAGTCCATAATTTATCTTTTATCTCTATCACTTACTGATAAGCATTGAAGTTTCAGAAGGTAATGTTAAATAGCACACTCTGTCAATGATGTTACCATAAAATAGGTATGAAGAATAAATAGATACAGGAATTGTAAAGAATGTTAAATTACATAGTTAATAGAAGGAGAAAAACAGAGGAATTTTAAAGTCTTCTATTTGGTGGTGTATTTATTTGAGGAGAGAAGCCTGTGTGCATGTAACCTAGAGATATGTTTGTCTCTTTATTACATACATTCAAGCTTGTGACACTATTGAGGGGGAGAGGCTGCTTCTTTTATTCTATACATGTTTAGTTTATAGTAGTTCACAAATGATTCCAGACACAGCAATTGTTAGCCAACTAGGGAATGACAGCTCTGATCTTCACGAAATTTTGCTTTTAGTTTTTGCTATTGATATACAAGTACCACAGTATAATGTGGGGAAGTTGGCTGCATTTTGTTAAATGATTCATAATATAAATGTGTTATGTGCCATACTCTTTGAGTCACTGTCATGGAAATATCAACACAATTTTTTTTTTAATTTTGGGAACAAAATATTCTAAGAAAATATTCTTTTACTTCGCTTTTCTTATATGTTTAAATGTTCATTTATATATATATATATACACATATATATATATATATATCCAGTTTTGCTTTATATATACATATTGCCCCATATGACTATGAATTGAGAAACAGAAGATCAGTTTTTGATATCCTAAATAAAACACTCTGACTCCAGTCATCTAGACTGAGTGAAAAAAGGAAACTATATGTAAACTCTGTCAATTGGATCTTAGTAATAAACTTTGAAAAGAAATATTTAAAACTCATTTGATGGCAAATATTTCTCTTTCAAGGATGTTGTATACCTAAGTACACATGAGCTAGATCAATAAATCTAAATAAAATAATTCCATGTTAAATAAGTAATAGAGCAGTGTCAAATGGTAGACCTAAACACATAAATAAATAATTATAAAAGGACTATTGGAAATCAGGGCTGCAGTTTTCTTATACAAAGATGAGAGCTGATAACTATATCTACATTAGGCATAGTCCATGCAAATTGAAACTGTCATACCCACTGCATGATCTGTTTCCCCTGCATTCTCTAACAGACAGAATCCATCAGCATGCACAAATGAGATGAATAAAGGGAAATTGAGATGGCAGTTTTAGCATGGCATCTGACTAGTCTGCTTAAATTAAAGCTATATGAGAAACGCATCTCCTAACATAAAAATGTATTTGAGCTCTATGCTTTGGGGGAAAGTTGTTAGATCCCTCACCCCCAGCTTTAACAACTGAACTTTAATAGATTTTCAAACTTTGATTAGAATTGATAGTAAGAAGTATAGTGGATATGTTGTACTTGTAATTTTGGTTTTCCAATGGAAGACACGTGCATCAAGACAAACATTCGCCAAATGTTTTCTTTCTTTGTGTGTTCGTAGTTTTGCCAAAAGAGAACAATACTCATAGCAATTTTCTTGACTTAATGAGACTTCTTTCTAAAGTTCCCAACATACTTAAGATGCTGTAATATGCAGATATACATTTGGGGATGGACAATACTTAAGAAATTATAGGAAAATATGATAATTAGTTGTGGAATTCAGGTTGATTTGTACTGAAAGTTGGTGTGTGTCACTCGAATATTCTAAATCTGTAAATAAATAAGCATGAGAAAATAATCAAGGATTTTTTCCCAGGATATGGAAAAACTATGTATCACAAATAATGTTTTTGATTTGGACTTTTGGAGTTTATAGTTTTGTTTTCCTGAAAGATAGACTTTTGAATTATACTTTGTAAAAGATAATCTATTTAAGAAAATCTGTCATTTAATAGACATTTTAAGAGATGTTTTAAACACTAGTATTTTCTTGAAGAATCTTTTTTAAAGCTGAAACATTCAAAAAGAAAAACCTGGATTAAACAGTTCAATTTTAAAAGGAAGGGTATTTTTTGGAAATATCATCTTAAAGCTGTTTTGTATCAGTATTTTCAGCATTGTTATAATATTATTTGTAATACTCGGTGTAACTCAGGCCTGGAGATGGTAGAAGCCCACTATGTTAATGTAGATCAGTAACTGTAAAACAGGGGTCTTTTGTAAGTTCCTCTTGTGTAGATATTCAGTCATAATAATGGCACGTGGGCATTCTTTCAGTGAATTGATTTCTTTGTACTAAAATCTCTAGTTTTCTAAGACAGTTCCATGTATAAAAATGGTTTATACATCTCTCCAAGGCAGAACATATCCAAAGACATCACACCAGGGGGAAAAAGTGCTTGTTGTTCTGATAAAGCAATGGTCTTTTCTGTTCCTTCCTCTTTCTTCTGTGCATGTATATGTGTAGCTGAACCTAAGTAACCCTGTAAAATTTCTGCTGCAAAATGTCTCTTCTGAAACCAGAATGTGTTTAAAAGGACACTTAAGAAGAGACATTCCTTGAAGGAAAGCTGTTTCTACCTGAAATAAACTATTCCCACTTTTGTAATGACTGGAACGTGAAAGTGTATTTCTATGAACTCAGTGATATTTTCCCCCACACAATTCTATACACTGACAGAGTCACCATAAAACTACAAATTGTCTCCCAAATTATTATCTTTGCTTGTTTGGGGCACCCTCATCTATGTCCAAATGGCACCACGAAACTGTTGCTGCAATATGAAGGTGTAAATCCACCAGCACCAGCTCAGGATAAGAGCCAAGAGCCATGAGTTATTGTTATTATTCATTGATTTTTATGTAAATAAAAGAGTAGGCTGATAGCTAATATTAAATGAATGATTCTAGACCTGTACATGTTTATGTAACTTAAAAGTTTTTACAAAGATTTCCATGATTAATCAGGATGTATGACTTATGTTTTACTCATTACATTTTTCAAGATTTAATGTCAGTCCATTGTCATTATTTTCTGAATGTTGAGTTCTGTTGAATTCAAAGGAAATTTCACATTTTGTTTTGCTTTGTTCATCTTGTGTGTTTAGTAGAGATAATACCTTTCCACCCCCCCAAAAAAAGAATTAAGATATATTTTTTTGTTATGAGGTATTTAAGGAACATGTCCTTACTCTCACATTCCACTAGTCTTCCCAGAAACTGTCTTAGTAATTTAGCTGATGAAACGGCAGGAACAGTTTATTGAATAGTAATTCCTATTTCTCTGTATCATTGGCCATTATTCCTTTTCTCATTATCAAAATATAGTAATCCAAGCTGGCTGTGGTAGCACACACCTGTAGTCCCAGTACTTAGGAGGCTGAGACAGTAGGATCACAGGTTCAAGACCAGCTTTAGCAACCAACAAGACCCTGTTTCAAAATAAAAATTAACAAGGGATGGGTGTATAGCTTGAAGGTAGAATTCCCCTGGGCTCAATCCCAGTACCACCACCAAAAAAAAAAAAAAAAGATATAGTAATCCACAGCAGTGGTAATTTGGAACACTGCACATAATCTTCTGATTAGATCCCCATTACCAATGCCAATCTCAATATCATGTATGGGGAAGGACAGAGAGTGGGGAGAGAGTTGGGGTAAAGCTCACCAAAGCTGTGTCCATGTATGTCACTATCACTCTGAACTACATTATGATGTGAAACTACAATGCACCAATAAAAGTATATAAAATTTAAAAAAAATTAAATCCCCCCAAAATAATCATAGTCTCACAATGATAATCTTATAATCTCGTTTGATGCATTGTTTCACTTTTAGAACCTTTTATTTTGAACAGCTATAGAAGTAGGAAGTGCTGAATATACAGAGAACTTAAAAAAATCACCACTAAAAACACAAATAACCCAATCAAACAATGGGCAAGTGAACTAAATAGACACTTCACAGAAGAAGAAATACAAATGGCCCATAAATGTATGAAAAAATGTTCAACATCATTAGCAATCAGAGAGGTGTAAATCAAAACTACCATGAGATTTCACCTAACCCCAATTAGAATGGCAATCATTAAAAACACAACAACAAATGCTGGCGAGGTTGTGGAGAAATAGGAACTCTACTACACTGTTGGTGGAATTGCAGATTAGTGCAACCGCTTTGGAAAACAGTGTGGAGGATCCTCAGAAGAATGGGAATAAACCTACCATATGACCCAGCAATACCACTTCTAGGCATCAACCCCAAAGAACTAAAACCCAACTACCAGACTAATGCATGTGTATCTATGTTTATAGCAGCACAATTCACAATTGCCAAACTTTGGAACCAGCCAAGGTGTCCATCAACAGATGAATGGATCACAAAACTATGGGATATGTACACAATGGAATTTTACGCAGCCACAAAGAAGAACAAAATCACATCATTTGCAGGGAA
>PVJS01016272.1:0-37704 GCA_004027185.1 Glis glis
CACGAAGTTGCGGAGGGCCTCACTAAGTAGAGAGAGAGAGAGACAGGGAGAGAGAGAGAGAGAGAGAGAGAGCTGAGGCTGGCCGCGAACCCGGATCCTCCGGTCTCCGCCTCCCAAAGTACTGGGATTACAAGCGTGCGCCACCACGCCCGGCTTGATTAACTTTTAAAGTTCCTATAAAAATAAGGCCCTGGCTATAGAAGGCCAGGAGAATTTGCCATCACTATCTCCTCCCCACTCCCTCAATTATTAAATGTAATTATTTTGCAAATTACTATATCAGACTTCATGTTGTTTCGTGCGAGAAGACTATTGTTAGGAAGCTGCCTGGTGCAGCGACCTTCCGTGGCTGGAACCACAGAATTTAGGAAGTTGTCTGGGCAGCGACCTTCTGTGGCAGGAACCACAGAGTATTTGTTAGGAAGCTGCAGGGAGCAGCGACCTTCTGTGGCAGGAACCACAGAGTAGTTATTAGGAAGCTGCAGGGAGCAGCGACCTTCCATGGCAGGAACCACGGAGTAGATCGTCCACCGGAGTTACCGCAATAGGGAAGGTGGGGGAAAGTCACCCGTGGCCAAGAGGGTCCACCTGGCTTGCCACCAAATCCTCCACTGGCTGATCCCCCCCTTCCCTCTATGCCATTCTCCTGCCCTGGATACTTCTCCGGCCACAGCCCACCCGGCGCCTTCCCCCTCTGTCCCCCAGCCCAGCTCACCCGGATCAGCTCGTTCTGCAGATGCTGCACCTTATCCCTCAGCTTCCTCGTGTCCAGCTCACTCGGATACAGCTTCTTCTTTGTGGACAGTGCTGGGGTGGGCAGGGGGCTGGCTCAGGGCGGAGGCCTCTCCCAGCTCTGCTCAGCACAATAGGGGGCAGGGGGAGGCAGGTATCCAGCCATAGGGCTTGCCACAGGACTGGTTTTCCACCCCTGAGAGAACCCCACTTGGCAGGGTCTATGGGTTGGGTGGGGGTGGGGTTTCTGCTGAGTCCAGCTGCATGCACATCTGGGGAAAGTGCCCCCACCCCAAAAGTTGGGGCCCAGGCAGGCGTCTGGATGCCTTGGTGGCCTGGGCATCCTCACCCAGGTTCTGGATCTCATCAGTGTTGCTCTCATCCTCTTCTACTTCCTGCTGGGTCAGGCGGCTCCTCAGTATGCGGTTCTCCCACTCCAGATCGCTGGCCTGTTTCCGCAGTGACAGGATGTCCTCTGCCATCTTCTGCATGGCCCGCCGGTAATTGTTCAACTCCTGTGGAGCCCAGAGCCCAGAGCCCAGAGCTGAGCCCCTGGTCCCAGGGAAGTAGCCATCCCGCATGTGCTCGCACACTTGGGTGTCAAGGGGCCACTCTCAAAGCCACCAAGCAGCAGGAGTTCCAAGCTGTGCCCCCAGGTCTTAGCAACTCCTGGGAGGGGGTGTTAGGACTTGGTACCCATCCCTCCTGTCTGCATTAGGGCAGCCACTCTAATGAGCTCTCCCAGGGGTCGATTCCATTTTGCGATGCCACCTCAGAGGGTGGCCAGGGCTCAGACACCAGAGGAGGAAGCCTATGGCAACAGACTCCAAAGGATAGGGGCCAGGAGAGTGGGGTAGATATCCCACTAAATGCCACTTGGGACCTGACCCTGCCACCACCCCCCCAACCAGCCAAGCAGTCAAGAAGAAACACAAGGTAGACCTGAGAAACTCAGATGAGATCAAGGTCAGGATCCAGCTACAAGATGTAGGTGTAAGGTAGGGGCCAGGAATTAGGTTAGGAGTAACAATAATCCTAATATCTGATGTTTCATTGAGCATTTACAATGTTTCAGACCTCCTTCTAAGTGGTTTTTTTTTTTTGTGGTACTAGGGATTGAACCCTGGGGCATTCTACCTCCAAGCTACACCCCCAGCCCTAGTTTTTATTCTTTATTTTGAAACAGGGTCTCACTAAGTTGCAGAGGGCCTCACTAAGTAGCTGAGGCTGGCCGCGAACCCGGATCCTCCTGTCTCAGCCTCCCAAGTACTGGGATTACAAGCGTGCCCCACCATAAGTGTTTTATATGGTCTCCCTCATATCTTCCTCACAGCAAGCTTATGAGAATATCACCCCCAATTGTTATCACCCCCAATTTACAGATGAGGACACCAAGGCTCAGACAGCAACCTGCTCAGAGACAAAAGTAATGTGTGGCAGAGCCAGAGTCTGAAATCCAGGCCTGCTGGCACTTACGCACTTTAGTCTGTTTTTGTTTTGTTTTGTTTTGTTTTGTTTGCGGTACTGGGGATTGAACTCAGGGACATTCTACCTCTGAGCTATACCCTCAGCCCCACTTTGAAAAATGGTCTTGCTAAGTTACCTCAAGCTGGCCTTGAATCTGCGACTCTCCAGTCTCAGCCTCCCAAGTACTGTGATTATAGGCATGCGCCACCATGTCCAGCTTCAGTCTGTTCTTTTTATGTGTGTGTGGTACTGGGGATTGAACCCAGCGGCATTCTACCTCCGGACTACACCCAAGTCCTTTTTATATTTTATTTTTGAAACAGTGTCAAAAGTTGCTGAGGAGCCGGGCATGGTGGCGCACACTTGTAATCCCAGTACTTTGGGAGGCGGAGACCGGAGGATCCGGGTTCATGGCCAGCCTCAGCTCGCGCATGTTTTCTCTCTCTCTCCCTGTCTCTCTCTCTCTCTCTCTCTCTGTCTCTCTCTCTACTTAGTGAGGCCCTCCGCAACTTCATGAGACCCGGTCTCAAAATAAAGTATAAAAAATAGGGCCGGGGGCGTAGCGCGGATGTAGAACGCCCCTGGGTTCAAACCCCGGTAGCGCAAAAAAAAAAAAAAAAAAAGTTGCTGAGGGTCTCACCAAGTTACTGAGAGCCTGTGATGCTCCTGTCTCAGCCTCCCAAGTACTGGAATTATAGGCCTACGCCACCACGCCCAGCTTTGAGTGTGTTCTTAAGCACTGTGCAATCCTACTGTGAGGCCTTCACACGTGGATACCTTGCAATATACCAAGAAGTGGTAAAAGCAGACTACAAAAAAGAATTATCAGTGTGACCCCAATTTGGAAAATAATTCATGTCTGCCCACATATGCATAGGAAAATTAATAAGCTATATTTATATGCTTCTTTATAATCAGAAACTCCCTACTATTATTTATTTAAAAATTTTTGTAAAGAAGTTTTTTAAATCTAAGTAACACAAAATATAAAAGCAGGATTCAATACATGAATGTTGCGATTCATTTCATACAAAAATGTCGGGATAGAGGAGGAGGTGGAGCTGGGTTGGGGGTGGGCAGGGCAGGAGCTTGCTTGGGAGTTTGCGGAGCCCTGGTGGCTGCTGGACTTCCTGAGGCTGTGGGAGGTCTTGCACGTGGGGGCAGGAGCTCATGGCGCCAGCCAGGCTCCCAAGCCCCCAGGAAGCAGAGCTCTGCTCTCCGACTCCCACCTGGGCCCCATGCTGCCTGGGGATGGGGCCTGGCTTCCCAGTCCCTGCCTCCCACCTGCTGCATGGTGTGTCACTGGCTTCTAGGGGAGGAGCCCCCACACATGGGGGATCAGCAGACACCACTCGTCATCTGCTACTGTCTAGCCTTCTGGCTGGACTTTTCCTAACTGCTGCCAGTGTCGGGTCCATCTCCCTAGCACCTTCCCCAGCTGAATTCCAGGTCTTGGCTTCTCCAGATCTGCCCATCTGGTGTCCTCAGATAGCTCATTAACCAGAACACTTAGCCTGGGGAGTGTGTATGTCTGCGTGTGCACACACACACACACACACACACACACACGCACGCACGAATGCACACACACAGAACTTTGTGGTCAGGTCCAGATCGGAAACCCAGCTTGGCTACTGAGCTCTGGACAACCTGAGCCTCTGGGTCTTCACATTGGAGCTGCCTGGGATTGCTGGAGGCTCAGAGTTGGTGCGTGAGGCCCCCGCCCAGGCTGGGAGGCACTGGTCTCATCCCGTCCCATCTCTGTTCTAAGGGCTGCTTTAACCAACAGGTCAGATTCCCCCCTCTTTCTCCTTGTTTCCCTGGGCTCCCTTGCCCCCTTCCTCTGCTGTGGCCCAGGTCTTCCATTGATGGCAGCTCATGCCTAGTAAGGGTCTGGAGGCTCAGTACACTGGCTGAGGAAAGCTTATGATATTAATTAATTGATTGATTTTTGTACCAGAGATTAAACCCAGTGGTACTCTACCTCTGAGCTATACCACCAATCCTTTTTATTTTTTATTTTGAGACAGGGTCTTGATAAGTTGCTGAGGCTAGCCTCAAACCTGTGATCTTCTTGTCACAGCCTCCCAAGTACTGGGATTACAGTCACGCATCGCCACGCCCAAGCCGCCCATGATATTTTGGCCGTGGAAGTTCATCCCCTATTTTCTTTCCTCAGCCTGGTTCATCGTCTTATCACGTCAGCTCTGGACTATTGCAGCAGTATTCAAATGGGTTTCTTGGCTCCTAGAGTTACATCCTTGAGATGCACACACACGCACAAGAATGTGTGTTCAAGGACACTCACTGTAGAGCGCCTTCAAGTCTCAAGCTAGGGTCTGCTCAGCCTCTGGTCTACAGGCAGTAGTTACAAAGAATGGCCTAGGATTAATTAGGCTGACACAGAGAGATGCCCTTGCTCTATTGTGAAATGAAAAGAGCAAGTGGAAATTGATACGGTCCCATCCATATCTGGGTGCGTATGTGTGTGCGTGCACATGGAGGGAGTCCCAGGGGGAAGAGGTCTCAGCCCCTTGGCCTGCTCTCTGGGTCTGATTTGCTTAGGGGCTCATCATTTCTCGGAGCCTGCTATCCTCCAACTCCTCAGCCCTGTGGGGTGAGCCAAGCCCTGTCGTAATTAACATCCCCCTTGGCAGATGAAGAAAGCTGAGGTCCAGAGCAAGGAAGAAAGTGACGGTGTGGGAGCCGGGCTGCGGGTGAGGGGCGCCCTGCCCCAGCCACATGGTCCCTGCTGAAGGCAGGCAGGGTGGCGAGTTCCATGGGGCTCCACCCCTTGAAGGCTAGCCCTGGCTTCTTCCACAGGAGCAGGTACGGGGCCCTCATTCCTACCCCCTGAACTCCAGCCTGGCTGCTCCGAGAGATGATTCCTCAGGGGGATGGAGTCTCTACCCTGGCCTGTGCTGCGTCATGGGAGCCTGGGGGGCCCCCTCCCCATCTCCCCCACCCGCACAGCTGGGTGGGGGATCTTGAACCACACAGCTGGGCTGGGAGGCCCAAGCCTGCAGGCGAGTGGCCCTGACCTCTCCCCACAGCCCAGAGCGAGGCTCCCCTCCAGGGCCACACTCTGCGTCACAGCCCAGCCTTGAGAACACGCAGGACACTGTGCCCCAGCTTGTCCTTGTGGTCCTTCCCCCTCCACTGCTGCCTGCTCCCTCTTCCCCCTGCCCCCTTACCAGCCTTTCGGGGGCAGGGCGGGCTTCTCTCTGGGCTGGCACTGACTTCAATGCCACCGTGGCCAGCCCTGAGCCCCCACTGCTCCCTCTGCACCCAGGGACATCCCCACCACCAGGACCCCAACCCTCAGAGCTGGCTGAGGTGAGATATTCGGGGAGCCCAGGTTGGGGTCGCTCCTTGCGCTGAGCCTGGTGGCCTTTGCCACGCCTCCTCCTTGGCTCTGGGAGGGTGGCAGCTGTCCTCTGTGTCCTCATCTGTGGGATGGAAAGCGGCAGGGCTGGTACCGCCTCCTCAGGGGTTGGCGCGGAGTGAGGGTGCGAGGAGGGCACCGCAGGGTCCTGGCGGCTGTGACTCCCTCCCTGTACTTTTTTGAGTGCTTTGAAAGAATTATTCTTGAGATCGCCCTGGGCACTGGGCACAGAAGGTATGATTGTGTGGCTGCTCCCATTTTATGGAAACCAAGGTCCACTTTCCATTGAGGAGAAGGAGAAGAGATAATCTTTTACAAAGGCTGGAAGAGGGCAGTGCTTAGCCTCTCCCTCCCAAAAGAGAGGTGCTTATGATGGGACCAGGGCTTGTAAATCTACCTTTGGCCACTACCAACTTCTACCAAGCAGAAGGGACCTTGTGCCTTCATTGTACCAATGGGGAAACTGAGGCTGGAAGTAGTGTGCCCAAGGTCACAGAGAGTCATAAAGCCTATGTCTGAGCCAGGTGTGCTGGACATGCCTGTAATCTCAGTATTTGGGAGGCTGAGACAAAAGGATGGCAGATTTGAGGCCAACCTCAGGAACATAGTGAGACCTTGTTTCAAAAGAAAAAATTTTAAATAAAAAGGGCTGGGGTGTAGCTCAGAGGTAGAATGCCCCTGGGTTCAATCCCTAGTACCCCCCCATACACACAGCCTATGCTGGAAGCGGCACAGTAAACACAAGGTCAGTCAGCGGCTCACTTGAACCACTGAGCACAGGACTGTGCAGTGCTGGGTCATGAGCACAGCTGAGCCCAGAATGCCCTGCACTGGTGTTGCCTGCACACTGAGAGAGGGCAGGAATTTCTGTGACTGTGGGGGCTTAGAGGAAATTCTTTTCCAGCCTGGGTGTACTGGAAGGCTTCCTAGAGGTGGTGGCAACCTGAGCCGAGTCTTGTATGAGTAGGTGTTACCTGGGGTAGGGCCAGGACTCCCAGGCAGAGGAGATACCATGGCCAAGGCAGGGAGGTGAGACATTGTGATGAGGGACAAAGCAGGCCAGCTCCTGGGGTGAGACACAATGGGACCTGCACCAGGCAGAGGCAGTGGACATGGAGACCAGGGCAGGAGCCACGGCAGCCACGAGGACTGGGCACGGCAGAGGGTCAGGGCAATGGAGGGGTGCAGGTGTGACTGGAGCCTTGGGAAGGGAGCAGATCTTCAGAATCTGGGAAGTGTGGAGTGGGGGGGTGATCGAGGACAGCGGGAGGGGGCGGCAGTGGGTGGGGAGGAGCCCTCAGGATGGGGCAATTGCCAGAGCGGTAGGAGAGCGGGGTGAGAGGGCTGGCAAGCCAAGGCTGCAGAGAGCTTCCGGAAGGAGGGCTGGAGTGGGTGTGAAGGGGGGGCGGTGAGGCTGAGCTGAGGACACACTCTCTCCTGCTTTGCCATTCCCTGGGCAGCCACTCAACCCCTGGGTCCCCAGGCCCCGAAGTCCGCGCTGGCAGGCCCTGGCCACCGCATGTGGTTTGCCTCTGCAGCCGGCAGAGGGCAGCCGCCTCCCACGGACGCTCTGGCCTTCGCCTGATTCCTGAATGCCGCCCCTGGCTGGCCGCCCAGCAGCTTAGGTTACAGAGAAAGTGTGCATCACTCGCCACACTCTCCAGTTCCCAGGACACCTGCCCTCCTCCAGGTGGTCCAGCGGCCTTCCCAGACCTCCTGCCCTGGAACTCCCATCTGAGAGATTTGTGTGTGTGTGCATGTGTGCGTGTGTGCATGCGTGAGTATGTGTGTTACTGAGGATTGAACTCAGGAGCATTCTACCTCCGAGCTACACCCCCAACCCTATTTTTTTAATTTCGAAACAGGCTCTCACTAAGTTGCAGAGGGCCTTGCTAAGTTGCTGAGGCTGTCCATGAATCTGCGATCTTCCTGTCTCAGCCTCCCAAATACTAGGATTACAGGCTCGTGCCACCATGCGCGGCTCAGAGAGTTTCTGATGGGTGACTTCTGCTGAGAACTGTGCATGGAAGCCAGAGAGGTACAGTGACTTGCCTGAGGTCACACAGTGAATCCCTAACTTCAGCTGGTTCCTGTCCTGTCTCCAGGCCTGAGTGTGTGTGTGTGGTGGGGATAAGACCCATCTTGAAGTTACCCCAACTCTTCCCACCTGCACAGCACAGATGCCCAAGGCTGATCCTCGTGTAGACAAACAGTTGAAAGGGACTGAGATGCAGTTTAGAAAGTGACCCCCCACACACACACACACCAGCCTAAATCTTTGAAACTAGACAACATTCTTTGTGGACATCAGCACAGGGAGGCGCCCCTGGAGCTCACAGGTGCCTTAATGATAGCAGTTAGCCTTTGTTGAATGTCCAGGTGGTCCAGCGGCCTTCCCAGACCTCCTGCCCTGGAACTCCCATCTGAGAGACCCTTTACACGGCGTTTTCTCTGATCCTAAGGACGTACTTTCATTCAACTTTCCTGGGTGGGAGCCGGCCTAGGCAGCAAGTCTGGGCCCTCTGCTTAGGGCACCTCATTCATAAGCGCACAGCTGCAGGTGGTCTTGGGGGCTCTCTGGGCATTTGTTGAGTTTCCTATGGAGCCCAGGGAGCCAGGCCTGGGGTGGAGGAACCAGAGCTACCATCTGCCAGGTCCGATAAGATGCTACCCAGCCCCTGACTTTCTCCTTTCACCAGTGAATGAGGCTACTTCTCCTAGGGGAGCTACCTGCTGGGGGAGGGGAGCCCAAAAGGCCCCTGAGCCATCTCATCCCCTCAGGCCTGTGAGATGCCCTTAGGGTCAATGGTGGCTGCTTTTCTGAATTAGAGAGAAAGAGTCTGGCCCTGTAACCTTGGTACTAAGGAGGCTTGCAAGTTCAAGGCCAGCCTGGGCAACTTAGTGAGACCCTGTCTCAGAATAAAAGAATCAAAAGGACTGGGGATGCAGGTGTATCTCAGTGGTAGAGCACCACTGGGGACTGAACACACACACACACACACACACACACACACACACACACACACACTCCTGTCCCCTGGGCCTGGCCAGATTGTTTCCTGGTGTCCTGGACCCTCACACAAGTCAGAGAGGCAACTCTATTTCCTCACAACCTTCCTCTGTTCCTGAAGGATATCTACCCTCTCTCCATGAATTTCCTCTGCCCAGAGGGGGCACCTCCTGGGGCACCAGGCAGAGGCAGCTCCCCCAACTGGAGTCAGCTCTCTGTAGCCCCCTTCAAGCAGGCCTCCTGGCTCTCTGTCTTGGTGCTGTCTCAAAACACAGCCTTCCTCTCTGGTGGATGAAAGATGGCTGAAAATGCTTTGCTACTCATCTCACTGAGAGGTGGAGTCTCAGTCCCCTCCCCTTGTCCCTGGCCTGGCTGACCATAGAGGCGTGCAGGAGGCAGCAGAAGCCTTGCCGCTTCCCCTAGAGAGAAGCCCTGATACCCCGAGACCACCAGGCTGTGAGGAAGCCCACTCCCTGCCCTGAAAGTCATCCCTGTGAAGCGAGACCCTGTTTCCAAATAAATAAAATAGGGCTGGGAATGTAACGCAGAGATAGACTGCCTTTGGATTCAATCCCCAGTACCCCCCCCCAAATCAAATGAAAACATTCAGCTTATGAATTAGTACCAGACTCCCCCAGGTCCTAGGATCAAGGAGCTGGGGGCAAGAGCCCAGTTCTGAGGGGCTGTCTCTGGGAGGCCTGGGGGTAGATGGAGGCTCTGATACCAATATTGTCGCAGGGGTCGAGGTTCACTGTGGCTAAGCAGCCCCCTTACTCACAGGAACATCCAGGTTGATGCCACCAGATCCCTGGCACTTCTGCCCTTGGCTACTGTCCACCCAGACAAGCTCCCTTCCTATCCACTAAGGGACACTCTGACAATTGAACCAAGTGGCCACGCCTCTTTCTTTCCCTCCATTTGCTTTTGAACTTTATCACCACTAGAGGGCAGTCAAGGGAGGCCTCTGAGCCCCATGGGCCAGATGGCGACACTGAGGCCCAGAGCTAGCCAGACGCAGTGTGGGGCCAAGTGGCAGAGCTGCTCTCCAGGGGGCAGGCTGGGGAGGTTTGGGCAGCACAGTCTCTGCGATGAGGCTTGAGGGGTGAGATCCTGGAAGAAGCATGACCTCGTTGGGTCCCTTCTCCACTTGCCACTACCTGGTGCCACTACCAGCTTCCCAAGCCCATTCTAGGCTCTATATTTTTATGTCTCCCTTTCATCCCAGCAAGGCCAGGGAGCGAGCTCTATCAGGGTGGGGAGAACCTGGTCATCAGAGAGCTGCCAGGTGGGGACTTGCCAAGGGACACCACTCATCCTGGCAGTGTGAGGAGGAGGAGGAGAGGCGGGAGAGGGGTTCCTGGAGGCAGAGATAAGATTTGATTGGGGGGACTGGAGGTGTGGGCAATAGCCTGAGCACAGGCGTGGAGGCCAGCACGGGCCTGGACTTTTTGGAGAGAGCAAAGCACACAGTTCTGTTTGGTCAGAGAGCTGATGCAGGCCTAACCCATGGGGACAGACAGGGAGGTGGTGCTTGGGGTGCCAGGCCTGGGAGCTCTGCTTCTGAACAGAGGGCATTCGGAGCTACAGAAAGGTTCTAGAACCAGGGCCCAGCTCACCCCAGAGCATGCTTCTGAAATGATTCCCCTTGAGTGTCAGCTGGGCCTCCCACAACAAATCTGTGCAAATGGCTCTTTAAACGGGTTCCTCTGCTCTATAGAAGCTGCCCTGGGGGAAGGGGGAGGAGGTTGTTTCTTTGTTCAGCCCAAGGTTACAGCAAAGAAACAAAAGGAGTGACTATTCCCTTTCTTAGGTTTTTTCTTTCCCTTCCTGCAGCAGCAGAGATGGTGTCTAGAAAGCTTTTGTGTTTGGCTTGGTGAAGCTCCAGGGGCAGCGGAGCTTTGGCCGGCAGCTGACCCTGGCCCCAGTCTAATTGGCCCCTGCAAGAGACAGGCGGGCTAAGTGAGCTGGGCCAGGACAATGGGGCTGGAGCGGTCATGGGGTGGAGCTTCCAGGAAGATGCTGGCTTCCGGTCCATTCCCCAGGCTTCCCTCAACTCTGCCCAACCTTCAAGACTCCACTCCGGGTCCTCTTCCTCCAAAACCCCTCCCCAGCCGAGCTCTCTATCCCTCCACCTCTGGCATGTGGCTCAGAGTCCTCCCTCTGCCCTCGCCCCCAGACCAGGGAAGTATGAGGCCAACACCCAGGGCACTTGGGAGGGGACAGTCCCCTCCCCAGGGTGGCTCTGCTCACTCTCCCACAAAGAACCCTTCCCTTCCAGTCGCCTCCTGGCCGGATGTCCCCTGGCTGGAGCTCTGACTGTTTCCTGTGGGGTGGTGGAGGAGGGCTGGCTGGAGACCAGAACCTGGGTTCTAATCTCATTTCTGCTGGATGACCTTCAGAGAGCCCTTGCCACTCCGCAGACCCTCATCTGCTCCCTAAGGGAGCACCTGAGGTTCTTACACAGTGGAAGGGGAAATACTTTGGCAACTGGGGCCCAAATGAGAAAGATGATTATTAACCCGGGCTACCCAAGCCCCCGGGCTACCCAAGCCCCCGGCCTGGGCAGTCTGCTTCCTCTTGGATGCCCCCGTCTACTACCTCCACTCTTTCTCACAGCCCTGCATCATGGTTCTGCACTACCAGCAAGCCTTCTCAGGCTAGCCCAGACTGGGATCTGGGGCTAGACCTCCAAGATGCCAGAGCTAGGGCCTGAGTTAGCAAGAAACAATGGTCACTTTAAGGGATTTTTCCCAGAAGCCCCGCTCTCCTCCCTCTCTGGGTTTTGATCTGGGTGTGGGCTCAGGTGGCCCTGGCTGGGCTTAGGGGCCCTGCAGAAGGTTTCTGTGGCAGTGGGCATCTAGGAACCAGTGTCCTGTCCCCTCCCTGCCTCCCACTTGTGTAGGCTCTGGGAACGCCTCTTCCCATTGCCTGGCAACATTCCTCAGCCCCTGCCTACTAGGTGAGCAGACCATCCCAGGACCCGTGGGTGTGGGGGCAGACTTACAGAGCGGCTGTCAACCAGGCCCAGGACAGCCTTGGGGGCCGCAGGGGGTGGGGCCCCTGGCTCCCCCATCTCTGCTGCTAGCAGTCCTGTTTCCTAGGGTGGGTCCCCAGGGACTGTTGCTACAACAAGTGCCTGCCTGGTGACTGAGCAGAGCCCTGAGCTGGAAGCAGGCACTTCCTCTTGGTTCCAGAGTGGGGGGCACCTGGGTATGGTGGCTGAAATCAGGATCCTCAGCCCAACCTGCCCTCCATCCAGCCACACCTCAGTCCCTCTTCCTTGTCTCTCCCTCCTGTCTCCATTGTGCGCATTTCTCTCCCCCTCAGCCTCATCCTCTCTGTCCCTGTCCCTCTTCCTGTTTTCCCCTCTCTCTGCACCCCATGTTCTCAAGACTCCCCCCCTTCACAGCAGCCCAAACCAGGCTCACTCTCCTCCCGCAGCTGCAGCTGCGCAGTGCAGTGTAGGGCCCCACGCCTGGCCCCTGGGGCGCCTGGACTCTGTTTTCCTGATGGTCTGGACAAATTCCTTTCCCTTTAGTTCAGCAGAGACATGGGTGGGTGTTTTGAGAAGGAACTCTCTGGGAAGCAAAGGAAAAACAAACCCAAACATGACAGCCCACCACCTAGAGACGCCTTAGTTGGAAGGGCAGAGTGTTCTAGAACTGCCTCAGTCTGGTTGTAGAGACCCCTCCCAGGAGATGGAGGGGTCTGACAGCCAGTCTATCCCAGGCGAGCTCCACCCGAAGCCTTTCAGGACAGGCCCCATCTGGACCCAGCAAGATGCCTGCTTGGAGTCGGGACTTCATAAATATTTGGTCCCTTGTTTAAGGAACGAATGGATGACTGTCAGTGTTCTCTGGAGCCTCCGTGGTGGCACAGTAACACCCTAACTGGAGAGTCTAAGACAGACCCCTCACCCTGTTTCCAAATCTCTGACCCTGGGGGCCCCTGGCCTCCATCAGCGTTGCGGCAGCGGGGATGTTCCTCTTTTCGTTCGCAGGCCTCATTTTTCACTTAATTCACTTTTTCTTAGTGGGGCTTCTCCCTCTGTCATAAGGGCAGGCAGGGGAATTGATCAAAATCCCCTCCCCGCTCTGTAGTTCATAGTTGAGCTGGCTGGGGCAGAGAAAAGACTGTGGGTTCTGCTGTTAATTAGCTTTGTGACTTTGAACGGGTCACTTAATGTCTCCGAACCTCTGTTTCCCCTCTGTAAAATGGAGCGTCTCCGTGCCCGTCTCATTGAGCTGCTGGGGGATGAGGTGAGGTTGTAGGTGTAAAGCTTTGAACACAGAGCCTGGCACCTAGAAGCATCTTCAGAAATGCCACTCCCTCCTCGGCGGGATGCTTGCCGGAGGCTCTGGAGGACCTAATACTCCTCTGTGGAGTGGGCCTCCCTGCTGGTACCAGTCACCCAGCTGCCATCCTAGATGTCCTGATCTTCCCCTTGGCCTCCCCACCAGGGGAATGGGCTGCTGTGTATGACCCTGCCCACCCAAACATCTGGGGTCCAGGAGGAAGCCAACGCTGACACACGACCAGTGCCCCCTCCCAGCCTGGCCTTCAGCCACCCCCTCCCCACGAGGGGCCCAGTCCTCCTGCGCCCCGCTGTGCTGCCAATCGATTGAATCTGCTCCCATCCTCGGGCGTGCCATGAATTTTTCATCAAAAGCCTGTAGACTTTGGGAAATGCACAATTAGAAGCCCCATCAATAATGTACCACGTGGAGGCGGCCACCAAGCCGAGCCAGGCCCCAGACATGGCTGTCTTCCAGCCTGCTCTGGCAGGAGGCGGGGGGGCCCCGAGTGGACCCTCAGGTGTCCATCACTGGACAAAGAACAGTGTGGGATGCTGAGAGTGATGGGGAGCTGAGTGGGCACCCCTGAGTGGCCGGAGTCTGTTCTTTGAAGCCCAGGGGCCCCAGGGAGACCAGCCCAGTCTCAGGCGGGCTGAATGGTGCCGAAGAGCTCCCGGGTCCCTTCCCTGTCCCTTCAAGCATGGTGAGACACCCCAGACAGTTACTATGGGAACATTAGGCTGCTTTGTAGGGCTGGGGAGTGTCCTTCTTTGGGGGCCCCCAGGAAGCAAGGCAGGCGCCAGGCTGAGCTGACAGGGACAGCAGGGAGGACAGAGGTCCTGATGGTCCTGGGGACTTTATTTACACTTCCTTCACCAGCTTGGCTGTCGGGGTACCCTGTGGTCTCCGCCCTGTATTCTCCTCCCACTCTCACCCACTTCCTGCAGCCTCAGAACCCCTGGGGGCACAAACAGGTCCGGCTGGGTCCTGCCTCTGCGCCTTCGCCCTTGAGGCCCCTCCACCAACAGGACAGAGGCGCTCTGCGGTCTCTGCAGGCCGTTCTGCAGAGCAGCCTGCTGACAAACGCTTTCCCACCCTCCTTGGCTTCCTTTCTGAATTCTCGGGGCCTGAATCCGGGGGTAACAAGAGCTCCCCAGGGCCTGAGTGCCGTTCTTCACACTTCAAACAGATCAATCTGACCTCATCCTTCAGGCAACCTAAGGGAGTGGCTACATCATGCCCATTCTACAGAGGAGGCGGAGGCTAGAGGAGGTGAAGGGATTGGTCTGAGAGGGGGAGCTGGCTCCAGAGTCCGCACTCTTGGCCCCCTCCCCAGGCCCGGGGCTGGCTCTTCTGCCCTCATTTGGCCTTGGCATTCAGCCCAGGAGGGCAGGGCTCAGGCTTCCAGCTTCCTGACTCACTGGACCTCCCGAGGCCCAGCTGTACTCTGGGTGGCTGCAGAGCTCTGCTCAACGGGCTGGGGGGAGTCTTACTCCCAAGTCTGAAGCTGGCCATGCAGGAAGGTCCAGTTGCCTCTCTGGTCCCCTGCAATGGCCCCCACTGAGCCCTACACCCCGTCTCCTGGAGCCCTGCTCCCTGTACCCCAGGACTCCGGGCCTGGCTTACACAGGGCACCGTCCTCCCAAATGTGTTACTCCCATCAATAAAACCACCACGAGACCCCCCGGAGAGCAGAGGAGGGGACTGGGGTCAAGGTGGCGTACAGTGTTGCTTTTGGCGTGCTGCCTAGCTGTGGGCCTCTGCTCCAGCCTGGGAGGGGGCGGGTGGGCACCTGGGGTTCTGTATCCCTGCACACAGGCTGTGGGAAGCCAGAGATGCCAGCACCTGGAGGTGGGATGCTTGCCAAAGGAACTCAGCCCTCCATTTCTATTTTATTTAATTTTAATTTTTTGGTTCTAGGGATTAAACCCAGGGGCATTCTACCTCCAAGCTACACCCCAAGCCCTTTTTATTTTTTATTTTCAAACAGGTTCTTGCCAAGTTGCTGAGGCTGGCCTTGAACCCACTATCTTCCTGTCTTGGCCTCTCAGGTACTGGGGTTACAGGTGTGCACCACCATGCCTGGCTTGAAAGTGTCTCCTGGCAGGAGTCTCTTGAAATAAAATGGAGGCCAGGAACTACAACTCTCCCCACCAAATCCCAGCCAGACCCAGCCTAGGGCTCCACCAGTACTAGGAACTGTCTGTAGCAAAGGACTCGGCTATGATGCTAGTGACATTCACACGGGGGCCGGGACAGTCCAGGGCAGGGGGTGGCTGGGAAGGGTAGGCAGGGAACTTGGCTAAAGCCCCATCCTGTGTGCCCCCCAGTCACATCTACACTTGACCCTAACTGAATCCACTGCCTGCCCCGAGGCCCCGTGACCCGCTCAGTGGGCAGCCAGGGTGGCCAGAAGAGCATCTCCCATCTGCAGGGGGCGGGAGGGGGGCACTGCCTTTCTCCAACCCGGGTCAAGGACACCAGGGTCCACCTAGTTCACGCTCTCTACTAAGCCCATTTAACCAGGCTCTCTGCTGGGCATCAAGGGCACGGATGTGACCGAGGTTTGGTCTCTGTCCACAAGGAGCCTGCGACAGGAAGCCCAGCAAGATGTAACACATCATGGTAAGTGCAGTAGTGGGGGAGCCTCGACCAGCCCCTCCCACCCTGGGATGCGGCAGTGGTGTGCTGGAGGGCATCTCAGTGCTGGAGATGAGCTTTGAAGGATGAGTAGGCGCGGGTCAGGTGATACAGGTGTGCGGGAGGGATACTGTACTGAAATAGCAGGAACAAGAGTGTAAAGGTGGGAAGCATCTGGCATGCTGGGGGCGTGTAGACAGCCAGGACGTGTGGTGAGGACGGGTGGTGGGAGATGAGGCTGGAGCAGCTACAGGGCTCAGTCACGGGGGCCTTGAATGCCAGACTAGGGCGACCATGACATCTGTTAGTCAGGTAATATGGGCTGGACTGGAGCTAGATGCAGACACCAAGCATCACTGTGAAAAAGACCCTCCCAGTCAGGCATTACAGGCCCATGCCTGTAATCCCAGTACTTAGGAGGCTGAGACAGAAGGATGGCAGGTTTGAGGTCAGCCTTAGTAACTTAGCAAGACCCTGTTTCAAAACAAAAAATAAAAAGGGCTGGGGGTGTAGCCTGGAGGTAGAATGCCCCTGGGTTCAATCCCCGGTACAAAATAAAATAAAATACCTTCACACCATGAGGCCTGGCTGCCTTGGAAACACACGGTGTGCTGTGAGGGACGGCAGAGCTCAGAGAGGGCAAAAGGTGGCCTGGCCTCCCACAGCACCTTCATGGCAGGGCTGGCTCAGCACTCATAGCCCTCCTGGGTCAGAATCCTGTGCTCAGGGCAGAAAGCAAAGGGTCAGAGCCCTCAGAGAAGCCGGAGACCTTGTGGAGCAAAGACTGGCCCAGAGAAGAGCAGGCTGGGGATGGGGAAAGCCAAGGGAAGGTGTCTTTGAGGGGCTGGCTTGTCTCTGGCTGGCTTGTCCTCTGGGTGGCCACCTGCCTTGGTGTCCTGGAGCCACCAGGCCATGCCGCGCCCCACCCGGCCCTGGGAGCTGTCAAAGCCTTGGTCCCTATACCACCCCTGACCCATGCTACTCAAGGGAAGCAGAGACTTGGACGTGGCTTCTCAACCTTATGACTCAAAGGTGTCACTGCTCTTGGGACAGGGACCTGCCAAAGCTCAAGCGTGGGAGCAGAGCTGGACCCGGAACTGGAGCCTGCTCCCTGCACCAGGAGGGAGGTGAAGGAGAGAAAGGTGCGGCTTTGCCTGCAGGGACCCTAGACAGAGGGGGGAGCGCGCCCCGGCCCTGGGAGCCCTGTGCAGGAGGAGAGTCGCCCTCTCCCAGCTCTGGAGCGCATCTGAGGAGGAGGCAGGACCCGCACACTTTCGATAAGGACACATGAAAAGAACAGATGGTGCCAACAAGTGCAAATTAATTGAGCGAAGCCTGTGTACACAGGCGCTGTGAACAGGCGGCTGACAGGCTGGGTGGGGGGGGAGGGCGGCTGTAACGAGCACTTATCGATGTCTTGCTGGATCTGCAGCCAGGAGCGCAGTTATTGACAAAGCCTGTCTATAAATCTCCTGGCCATGTCTCCAGAAACCTTAATTACTAGGCCTCATTACCCCTCACACCTCTAGGCACAGGGGTCCAGCCTAGACTGGGGCGCTGCTGACACTGCTGCTGGCCCCTGACATCTGGGATGCTGGGGGACACAGTTCCGGCCATGCACCCTTAGGAGCAGACAGAGGGGTCACCTCTAGGCCAAGGTGGGGGGTGGAAGGGACTCTTGGAACCAGAAAGCTTTGTTGTTGTTGTTGTTTGTACTGGGGATTGAACATAGGGGTCAGGGGTCTACCTCTGAGCTACACCCCCCAGCCCTTTTTATTTTGAAACAGGGTCTTGCCAAGTTGCTAAGGGTCTTGCTAAACTGCTGCGGCTGGCCTCAAACCTGTGATCCTTCTGTCTCAGCCTCCCAAATACTGGAATTACAGGCATGCACCACCATGCCCAGCTAAGAGCTCTGGGTTTATGTTCCGGTTTTGCCAGTTACTGTCTCCTTCAACGAGCACTTTGCCTCAGTTTCCTTATCTGTGCAACAGGGAGAGGGCTGTAAGATTAGGGGAGCAAAGTCTGTCTGGAGCCGGGCACAGTGCTTGGCGTGTGACGTGTGAGTGGGGCACTGGCCGGCCACAGCTGGACCCTGGTGCTCACCCATTGGACATAATTCCCCAGCATCAATGCAAGATCCCTCTGCCCACTCTGTCCAAATGCAGATAAAACATGAGCATTATCCGAACCGCAAAAAACGACTGTTCCTGGCTAACAGGGGTGACAGCTGTTGCTTTACCAGCTGTTTTACAGTTTTAGCCTTGTGTCATCACCCCTGCCTTGTAGGTAAGAAGTACCAGAATAGCCATTCCCGGAATTACCCTTGCCTCCTATTACATCCAGCCTGGTTCCTTAAACCTTCCCCAGATTGGCCACCTACAGCCTGAGCAGGCAGTCCTTGGCAGCACACAGCTGAGGTGCCCGTGGCTCCCCAGGGTGCACCCCCACTACACCCGGCTAGTCAGCCTGACCCTGGCAGATGGCAGCTGTGCTCCCAGAGGGACGGCTTGCTATTCGGAGCACCATCTATTTAGACCTGCGTGCTGTCCAGGCCTCAATTAGAGATGGTTTCCCCTCCCCCACTGTGTCATTTTGTGACTGTTTCTACTGTCTCCATTCACTGCTTCCACGGAGGGCAGGGAGAGAAAGCCCGGGGCTGGGGAAGAGAGGGGCCCTGGGGCGGCTGCCGGGTGTCTGCCTCAGGGGGCTAACCCTCCCTGGACATCTGGGCCTCAGGATGAGGCCTGAGGGTCCAAGGAGGCCCAGATCATCTTGGCCCTTGGGAGGGACAGAGGGGAGGGGAGGGACTGGGTGACAGGCTCAGCTGCCACAGGGGAGGAGTGAATGAAAGTCAGGGTTCCCTTCCCTCTTCCTCAGGACTCCCCGGACCCCTGTAAAGCCAGTCTTGGGAGGGCCACTCCTCTGCTCTGAAGGCCCAGGCCTGGCACGCCTGAAGGAGCAGGCTCGGCGCTTTCTCAGAGCGAGGCTGGCATGGCTGGGCAATCCTTAGGGTGCTGCCTGGGGCATCCTGCCCTGGGGATGGGAATGTCACTCACCCTGCTGCTGCCTCCCAGGCCCCATCCAGATTCTCTTTTGGGGGCTGTGATCCCTCTGCCCGCCCATCCTCAGTGGCTCCACCCTCCTGGCTGGTCCCCTTTCCTGCCTCTGCCAGGCTTCGGGTCACCCCACAGCTCCATGACGTGGAGTCCTAGGCGATGCGTCCAGAACCCCTAGGTTCAGCTTTGCCTGTTGCAGCTTGAGCCTCAAGGCATTTAGTCCCTTCAGAGCCCCCTCCTGGCCCTGGCCTGTCACCCCGCCTCTTCCCCTTGGGACTCGGCCTCCTCTGTACCTGAGAATCCTCCCTGGGAACCTTCTCTAATTCCTCTGTCAGCTTCACCTGCTGCCCAGGACCTGTCCTCTCCCCAGGTAATAGATATCCAGGGCCTGGACCCTCACAGGTACAGGTGGCAAGGGAGGGGGCATTATGGGGCAGCTCCCCATACCTGGGGGGTACCCTCCCCACTGGGTCTCTTGGGATGGCCCCTGCCCATCTCAGGCCGAGGGTCAGTCTCAGAATCTGAATCCTGATCAGCTGGACCATCTGTACCATGCCTTCAGGCCCTGCCGGGGTGCTGCCCTCCAGCTCCCCTCCCTCTTTCAAGGTCTAGGCCCCTCCTGCTGGGGTGGCTGGGGGAGGACAGGGGGGAGCCTAGAAGGGACGGGCAGAGGCCCTGGACACACACTGGACGAGTGGCTTCCCAGGGGAGCAGCCAATAGTCTTGGATGATGAGAGAGATGAAACCTGGTCCCCAGACTGACCCCCCATGTGGGGACTCTCCTAGGCTGTCCTCACGCCCATGCCCCTGCTGGGAGGCTCTTCATAGCTCACAGACCCTCTCCAGCCCTCTCCAGGGGGTCTTCACAGCCAGCCTGTGGGGTCCTGGGTTAGCCTTATCCCCATTTCATAGCTAAAAAGACTGAGGTTCCTCCAGGTGCTGGCTGGGAGCTGAGCAGGAAACCCGCTTCTATGTGCTCCAGCCCACCTTGGTCCAAGGGATTTTTCGGCGGGGCACCCAGCGCATTCAGTGTGTGCAGTTAAGGAGCCCCCACTGCTCGCTGGGCACGGGGTGAAGGTGGGGAGGGGGTCCTGGGTGGAGTGAGCAGGGAGCAGAGGGTCCGCACTGGTCAGGGTGGGTGTGGATAGAATATTCTGGGTTCAGGTAAGGGCTTGGAGCACAGGCTTCGGAGGACTCGGGCCCATGGGGGCTCACACTGCGGGTGACCATGGGAAGCGTTCAGAGCAGGGGGCCACAGACCTAGAGCTGTGCTTCGGGAGGCCGCCTCGGTGGCTGTATCATAAGGGAGGCCACCTCGGTGGCTGTGTCATAGGGAGGAGGGGCCTGAGGTGGACAGGAGGCCCCTGTGGACCCTCAGTCCCAGAGCCTGAATCGGCTTCTGGAGTGAACCCCTCCACCGCAAAAAGGACGAGATGTAGGGAGGAGCTTTACTTCCGCCTGGAAAGAGCCGGGCTCCCACCCAGCCGCCCCTAGCAAGACTGGAGCCGACTCCCCGCCCAGCCTGAGGAGGACTCACTCCAGCCTCCCAACCTAGTCCCCCGAGAGGGCCCTGTCGCCCAAGCTCTGTCTGGCCCTTCCAAATCCCCGAGCCACCATTCAGCCCATCCCTAGGGTCCGACGTGCAGGGGTGGATTTGCATATCTGAGAGTAAAAAAAAAAAAATTTCTGCTGCAAGGCTTAGCGCCATCGGGGCTGCCGAGCCCCCTTTTGTCTGTTTGAGTAAGAGCTGGCTAAAGGCGGAAGGATAATTAGTCCCCCGTGGGCAGCGCCCCCCTCCTGGAAGATTTAAAGGCGCAGCCCCGGACCCAGCCGCCTCCTGCAGCCCTCCCGCCCCTGCGCTCCCCGGCGGCAGTCGGCGGGACGTCTGCGCTAGCAGGAGCCGATGAATGGGCATTTTATCTGATTAAACTGGGAGTGAACTGGCTGTTCTCTATTATCTGTGGACTTGATTGGATGTTTAGCACCGTGTGTGTGTGTGTGTGTGTGTGTGTGTGTGTGTGTGTTTCCTAGTCTATGTGTCAGGAGGAAATTGGATTGTACTGAAAAGCATTTAATCTGAGCTCAGAAGCGCACCCTAGTAGAATCGCAGAGCTGGAGGGACAGGGGGACAGTTTTGCCTTTAGCCCTAGACAAGAGGAGCTCCAGCCTTGGACTCCCTGTGTTAGAGGGTCCTGCTCTGGCCCTCCTGAGGGGCACAACCCTTCCCGTGGGGGTGAGGATTGGTGAGACCAGGGCCTGTGCCCCTGTAGAACATGCACACCCAGGCTCCCTGGGACCCCGGCCTTCCCTCCTGCTTCGCATTCTGTGCTCCTGAAGGTGGCGCTGTGCCCTTATACACTGGAAAGGCCCCGCAGAGTCTCCTGGTTGTGGGGGACTGAAATCAAGCTGGGGTGAGAAGAAAAGGGGGCAGGCAGAGGCAGAAGAGGGCTGGGAGCTGCCCCATGCTGCCAGGAGCTCCTGTGGAATCCCAGAATCCTCTGGGGTCCTTGGTAAGGTGCATTTGTCAAGGTAGAGGGAGAGAAGATATTTAATAATTTACTGCTTCAGTCTGATTCTGTAACTTTCAATTATTTGGACTTTAGACATCTGGTGTGTGGGCCCTCAGCCCTCATACTTTTCAAACGTTCCAGGTGGGCCGGGGAGGGGACCTGAAGCCACAGAGCTGTCTTGATGTTTACTAGGAAACTGAGGCATCCCTTCCTTCCAGGTAGGCTGGGAGGATAGTGAGTCAAGCTCCCCGGGTGCTGAATTCTGAGTCAGCCAGCTTGGGCTTGGCCCAGGCCACTGCGGGGTCAGGGTTGGGCCGGAGCCCCCAGCTCTGGGTTGCTTAGGCTCACTGTTCCGGGGGTGGGTGTTACTGAGCCATCAGCGGCTGAGCCCACCTGCAAAGTCAGGCTGTTAATTGTATGTTCCTCATCAATTAAGTGAGGTCATGACTAAAGTTCTGGGTGCAGAGCAAGAGCTCAATAAATATGGATGGATATGCTTAGTGGGGTTTTTGTTTTTGGTACTGAGATGGAACCCAGGAGCATTCTGCCTCTCAGCTATATCCCCAGCTCCTTTTTATTGTTTTTTATTTTGAAGCAAGGTCTCGCTAAGTTACTGAACACTGGTCTTGAACCTTTAATCCTCCTGTCTCAGCCTCCCAAGTACTGGGATTACAGGTGTGCACCTCACACCCAGCTGCTTATTAATAGAAGGGCTCAGGATAGGGTGGCCAACAGTTTGCCCAAGGGACCCCATGGCCTAGGCTAGCAATCCCTCCCCAAGTTGCCCCTGGTTCCAGGGTCCACTCCGACCCGCATGGATGGGTGACCCAAGCCCTCAGCAACTGATGGCTTCATTAGCTCAGCCCTGTTTACCGAGATGGTGGTGCTCCTGCCTGCTCCTGCCCAGCCCGCCGCCAGGAAGTCAAGGGCTGGGGTGGGGCAGCAACGGCCATCTCACCAAGGAGCAGAGCCAGGAGGCTGTCCCACCCCTGGCTTGCCAAGATGAAAGAGGAGCCCCCTCACCCACAGATGGGGAGCCCTGCCTGAGGCCCAGAGAGGGGAGGGGTCAGCCAGGGTGACCCCCAGACCCCCATCTCCTTACACTCTCCCTGTCCAGCACTCTCCCTGCTACTGGTTTTCTCTGCCCCCGGCAGCCCCCACCCCTGGTGGCTCTCTCCTCCACCTCTCCTAGGAGCCAGGTCTTTGGAGGTCTTAGGGCCGGCCCCCATTTGGCCCATCCACTACCCCACCCACTCCTTCAATTCTCCCCTCCACACCCCAAAGACTCTTGCTCCTTACTGTGCGGGGGTATTCTCCCATTTTATAGATATAGACACACACACACACACACACAATGGTTTCAGGTTAACATATCAACAGATTCTTCTTGCAGGAACAAGTTTGTCTACATTTCCCTGCTGCCCACAAACCAAAGGTCTACATGTCTTTGTACTAGCAGCTGCTGATGCTCGCTGGCTTTTCTCTCTAGTTTATCACCATGACACCTGCGGACCCCCCTGGCATTCTGTACCAAGTATGCCCTGCTTGGGACGAGGCCGGGGTACGGTTAGGTACACCCCCTCTGTGCCCCCACAATCCCAGGAGCAGGCAGTGTCCAGCCCTGACCACGCCCTCCTCCGATTTCCAACTTTTCTCTTCTACTGACCCAGAGCTTCCTGAGGACAAGGACCCTTGTATGCAGTTATCTTCATGTGACTGTCACATATCTTGGGGATGAGCTTCCCGAGAGGGGGTCAGAGGCAGAGGCCTGGGTGAATTGTGCTGCCTCCCCTCCCTCCCTCCCTCCCTCCGTCTTGAAGGATTCCATGAACGTGCTGACTATGAATAAGCCTTCTGAAAAGTGGACAGCCCTTTATAGTTTCTAATTATTAATCCTCTCCAAAGCCTCAAGAGAAAAGGAAGGTAGATTATTCCTTCTGCTGAACAATGAGACACTATCAGAGAGGTGGAGTAATTTCTCTGAGTTCACACAGCTCTTGAATGGTGGAAACAGGATCCAATCCTGCTAGAACTGCACAAATGAGTGTGTGTGGGGTCTTTGGGGTGAGGTAATGAGACCTGGCACAGAGTAGATGCAAAAAAAAAAAACTAGTTGAATGAATGAATGAACAGGTGGGTTTACTGCTAGACTTCGGGAAGGGAGAGGGAGCTGGGGGTCCACACAGGTGGGGAGTCTTGACACTTGCTCCCTGGGTTCATTTGCCCCCTTCTGGCTCCTGGAGCACTGCTCACATTGGCATCAAGTCCTCTCCTTAGTGGCCCTGGGAGAGAACCCCTCTCTCACAGCCGCGGGTGCCTCACTTCCCTCTGCAGGCTCCTCCCCGCCAGGCTGGGCTTTCGCACAGAGTGCACCTCTCCCTCAGCTCCTGGTACATGCCCTTCTCAGACAGCCACCCCAGGCCCAGGGGTGCACCCCACGAACACATTTGACCCCTAGGAGGATGGACCTCAGGATCAGCCTACGCAACCCTCAGCTCAGGTGAAGGTCCATAGGGCGGGGCTCTGGGGGCTTGAGTACCCAGAGAATGTTCTAGACGTGTAGGGCATGGGGTCCGGGGCACATTGACTTGGCCAGGAGTGGGAAGACCGGCTGGAGAAGGGTCAGGGTGGGTCTCTGGACGGCCCAGGGATCACACCGCACCCGCTCCTAGGCCCTGGGATCCCCGGGTCAAGGCCACGTGCCCATCTGGCCAAGTCCCTCACAAAGACAAGCCCTCCAGCAGCCTGTGGCTTTCCTGGCTGGGCAGGACCGGGCTCCCACCAACGCCAGGGGTGGGTTGGGGTGTGTGGAGTGGGGGTGGGCTGGCCGGCAGGGGGCCTCGCTCAGCCACTCCCACACACCGAGACACAATAAATCGACAAACACTTAATCTCTCTGCAAATTGAAACGGAGCCGTAAATATCTGCTGCATCCCAGCAGCTGAGTTATGAGTCTCGTTTATTAATCTCTTTAGTCCCAGGTGATGGATGGAGGCGGAGAAAGGCCGCCTGAGACGCAGAGGGAGGGGTGGGAGAGGAGTGGGCCAGGGGTCTGGGAAGGGGGCCGCTCTGGAGACGGCGCCTGTGTTTCCTCCCCTTTTATTCTCAGCCTCGAAGGGTCCCATGAACACAGCGACTGTGACTACACCTCCTGAAAGCGGACAGCCTTTACAGTTTCCAGTGTACTGCTGTCCACTCTCTTCTTGGTCCTCCCCACAGCTTCAAGAGGTGGGCAGGGGACTGTATTATCTCCACTTAATAATGAGACTGTATCAGAGAGGCAGAGTGGCTTCTCCAAAGCCACACAGCTCTTAAGTGCTAGAAATGGGACTCAGACCAGCTAGAGCTGCTGGGATGAGAGAAGGGGTCTGTAGGGAGATAACAAGCACATTTGTGAAACGAGGGCCTCATTTCTTCCTTTCCAGCTTTCTCTCCTCCCTCTTTCCCTTCCTTCCTCAAATGCTTGGTAAGCACTCTCTCTCCCTCTGTGTGTGTGTATGTGTCTGTAGGAACTGGAGGGGGAAAGGACAGAGCTGGGGGAGGGACAGGAAGGGGAAGAGAGCCGCGAAGGTTCTCAGCCAGCTTGGAACTGTGCATGCGCACTAGCATTTATTTTTAGACTCCTTCCCCCAGCACAGTTTGCAGGGCTCCAGGCTTAGGGGCTGCGGGAGTGCAGGGAAGGCTGGGGCCCTGAGAAGACCTGCAAATGGGGAGTTGGGCCTGGTAGGAGCGGGACCCTAGATGATAGGTGCTTGTGGGTGTGTGATGCACACGTGCGGTAGGCAGGCCTGGGGCCAGGTAGACAGGACAGGGGCTTAGACAGGGCTCTGGAGCACACTGGCCTGGCCAGGAGAGGGGAGAGCAGCTGGCAGAGGGCAGAGTGGGCAGTCACACGTCTGCTCCCAACCAATGCCCTGGTCCCGGCATTAGAGCAGACTGGCCAGGCAAACTGAGCCACAAACTCTGGGCAGTAGAGTTGGGGACTATGGAGGTGTGGGAACAGGAGGGATGGGGCGACAGGGGCTTTAGAGAATATCTGATGTCTTGCGTGGGGTGGTCTGAAGGGGACACTGAGTCAGGGCCATCTGTTTAGAGGGTTGAGATGGGCTCCAGATGGTTCTGCTCTTGTATATTCTCTGCCTCTGCGGTTCCGGAGGATCTGGGCCCCTGGGTGGTCTTGTACTCTCAGGCCCTGGGGGATCTGCTTCCCAGGCTGGGCTCAGTGCCTGCACTCCCAGCCGCTGTGCGGTGGTAGCCACTCAGGCTGTTGTTTTGCTACTCACTGCCCCCACATAAGCAGAGTCCAGGGGAGCGCTGGGTCCTCTCTCTGGTGACTGCTGCTGGTGGCTGCAGAAGGCGCCTGCTCAGGACGCCTCACCTGCCACCAGGTGGTGCTGGGGAAGCTGAGGCTGGGTCTGCAGCCCTCAGCCTGGGTGGGGCCTTGCTCCAGCCACAATGCAGGAACCCCAGAGGACCTGGGCACACCTGCTCAAGCTCCTCTGCTGGCCCGGGCAGGAACTGGGGTCTGGAGAGGGAGTTCAAGGAGCAACCAGAGGGCTGCGGCGCGGGGCACGGCGCAGGGCACGGCACGGAGCTGCACTAGGTGGGTGAAGGTGTGTGCCCCTGGACACTCCAGGGCAAATGGGGATTGTTGGTCACCCAAAGGCCATGCCAGGAAGACACACAGGACTAGGCTTACGAGTGTCTCTGCTATCCTGCCAACCTCCCTTTCTGAAGGTCCCCCACCTGTCCTGATTGATCCTGAGGGGCAGACAGGGCAGGGTAAGCAGCTCTCCTGACCTACAGATGGAATAGTTGAGGCACAGGGACAGAGTGCCCCCAGCACCTGGGAGAGGTGGCACCTCCCTGCCTGCCTGGGAGGGAAGGGCCCTGGGCTGGCAGGCCTGCCCTGCTGGGGCCCGAGCCCAGAGCTGCCTTCTCCACCCGTGAAAGGCCTGCCACCCTTAGAGAGGGTTAAATAGGGTGGGGGCGGCGGGGGGGGAATGCGTTTAAAGAGGGGGGAGTGTGTCAAGGGGGGTGTCCTTGTAGGGTCCACAGACTGCAGAAAGGAAAAGAAACAAAAGCTGTGCTCAGAGGGGGGCAGGGATATGGAGGGAGGAGAAAGGCTTTCAAAGAGAGAATGAAAGAAATGAGTTATTCAAGTGTGGGGAGGTTGGAAAAACTCCACTGAATCTTTAAACAACCCTTGTCAATTATTCATCTCCTGGTATGAGGGCCCTCTGGTCTACCACAAATCTCCTCTGAGCAAGGCAGAGGGAGGGAGGGAGGGAAACAGGAGAGACAGACAGACAGACACGGGCCAGAGAATCAGAAAGAAATGGGACAACCAGAGGTAGAGAGAAGAGATTCAGAAATAGGGCGTGGGGGGTGCAGAAAGGGAGAGAGACAAGAAGAGGGGAGCAACCCAGGCTCGAATTTCTGGACTGGAAACACTGAACACACCATTCTTGAATAGCCACTGAGCACTTCTCTTTGTTTATCCAAAGCATGGCCTGCCTCTTCCAGGAAGCCTTCCCAGATAATTTCTTTCTCCCCTTTACTGAGGGCTGCCTAGGTGTGCCCAGCAGTGCTGGGTACCTGTGACAGTTAAGAAGATACACCGAGAGCAGGGCATGATGGCGCACATCTGTCATCCCAGCGACTTGGGAGGCTGAGGCAGGAGGATTGCAAGTTTGAGGCCAGCCTGGGCAACTTAGAGAGACCCTGTTTCAAAATAAATGAAGCTGGAGATATAATTCAGTGGTAGAGCACCCCTGCGTTCAATCCCCAGTACCACCAAAAAAAAAAAAAAAAAGAGAGAGAGAAAGAGAGAGACATACAATCAAACCCCTTGCCTGCTCATCTATCACCAAATATTTACTGTGTCTCCTCTGTGTGGCTAAGCTAATCCTCCAGGGAGGTGGTGGCTGGCTCCTGCAAGCCGGGAAATGTCCAGCGCTCACGGCCTCAGCCTGCTCCTCCCCCTGCCCCTCCCCACACCGCTGGACACCTGGCTGGGTGGGGAGCTCTGGGTTTCTCTCTGGTTGGAAGAAGAGGGGATGGGGCGCTCACTCGGCAATACATAGCCTTTCTGAGTGCAGACTGCATGGAGCCCCCTCAGCCCACCTGCTGTCACTCTGGTGTCCCGAGACAAGATGTGGCTCGGCTCGAAGGGGACCGGGAGTATCTTGGGGAGAAGGGGAAGTGCTCATAAGATGGGCGCTTGGTGAGTTGCCACATTCAGGATGACCCTAAATGCCCTCGACTCGCTCACTTAGAAGCCCACTGCTCATGACTGCCCCACAACCATCCCGCTCAGACGGAGGTGAATGCCTCCCCCTTAGTTCCCCCAGGGGCCCTGCCTTGACCTCAGTGGCTAGCCCAGGACCCGAGCTTTGCACATCACCGGACAAAACGGCATTTTGAAATCTGCGTCAAAGCCAGGTGGCTGGAGACGGAAAGACATGGCTGGGTCTGGTGGGGAGCCACAGCCAGCTCGGCAGGCAGCAGGCACGGGACTGACAGATGGGGGCACAGTGAGCATCACACAGAGAAGGGCAGACTGCATCCCCTCCACTCCCTCCTGCGTTCCCAAGGTGCTTCTTCTCCAGAAAATGTTCAATTTCCTATTAAGCTCAAGTAGGCTCTGGAGGGAATCAGAGACAAAATTGTTTCTTGGGCTCTGGGGAATGCATGGGGAGACTAGACTTAGACAAAGGCTCCGGAAGTCAGGTGATGCGAGAGTTTTAGCGCCAAGACCGTGGCTGAGAGGAGGGTGGGGACGACTCGGTTCATCCTTTGGTCCTTACACGGCAACTGCTGTGTCATGGGGCCTGGCCCACTGCTTCACCTGCAGGCCCCGCAGCTGGTGGTCACTCCAGGACATACCTCCAACAGTCACGCATCTTGTGTCTGGACCTTTATGCTACCCAGATGTGTCCCAGGATTCTTGCTGCTTTGGAAACGTGTCTACGGCATACATACCGGGTCCTCTGCTCAGAAATCTGTCCCATGACTGTCCTCCTGCAGTGCAGTGCTGTGTGACATCATCCTCCGCTGGGGTCGATTGCTATGCAGCTCCGCTCTTGCGCTCCATGGCCGCGTTCTGCAGCTTGTCACTGTGCCTCTTGGTCGCATGAGTTCATCCATTGCTATGTAATTTTGTTTGGTTGCTATGGAACGCTGACCCACTCTGCACAGCTACCTGTGATTGTCATGGAGCTCTACACTGTTGCTTCCCACCCGCATTCTATTGTTTGTGACTGGGCTCTGCTGGCCACAGGAATGTGTGTGTCTGAGTCCTGCCCTGATCCTCTGGGCTCTGGCCTGTGGGTAGGAGCTGGAGCTGGGGGCTGGGTGACTAGGACCCAGCTTGGGCAAAGCATCAGGGGTGGGAATAGCCAGCGTGGTAAATCCCCCCAAGGGTGGGATGATGATGAGTTGGGGGAGAGAATCTGGGTGGAAGGTAAAGGACGGAGCTAAGGAACAGGAAGGATGAGCAAGGGAGGGAGCAGACGCACGGCCCTGAATGCTATCCGCGTGTCTGAGGGACCCCTCAGTGCCAGGCTGGCTGAGCACCCAGGCCTTTGCAGCCATCCAAGGTGACGTTGGGAAGCCTTGGGCAGGTGTCCCGCCTCTCGCCCACCTCATTGCCACTCCTGGTCAAACGAAGGGATGAGTCCAGATACTCTCGAAATTTCCTTCTAAGGCTCTTGCGGCCCAACCAGGTGTAGTGCTTGGATGTGAGTCTCCTCCTCTCCCTTCCCTTCATTTGTTAACCTTGTTTTTCTCAGCTTGCTTTTAGGGATGGAGAGGTCATTGCACCCTCTTGCTACAAGGTGCACTGATTACTTTCTTTGCTACCAGATGTACTGATTATTTTGCTATCTTAATGATTACTTTTTTTAATATTAATTATTTATTTGATGCTGAGGATTGAACCCAGGAACATTCTACCTCCGAGCTACACCCCCAGCCCTGTTTTATTTTTTATTTTGAAACAGGGTCTCACTAAGTTGCAGAGGGCTTCCATAAGTTGCTGAGGCTGGCTTCGAACCTGTGATCCTCCTGACTCAGTCTCCCAAGTACTGGGATTACAGGCGCATACTACCACGCCTGACTGACTTTGCTTTTTTACCACTTAATATATCATCCTGTCAACCAGACCTTATGAGACCAAGATGCCAGAGAAAAATTGGCTTGATGTGACATTTGTCTGCAGGTCCAAGGCTGCCTCTTGGGCCGACTGCCAAAAGGCTGGCCTCAGTTGGTTTACACAAAGTCCAGTCAGCTGTCCTCATGAGAGGAGGAGAGCCGAGGCACCTCTCTGAGATCTCCCCGTGGAGTGGATGCACTGCTGGGGACTGGTCTGTTCCAACCAGGACTCCAGAGCAGCCTTCGATGGGACCTCCCAATCGACTCTAGATGCCGAGGTCCTCCCTGGAACGATGTGCAGAGCTTTCTCTTGCCATTTCACATGCTTCTGTGACATTTATTGCTTTCATATATTGGAGTTTTCTTATGTCTTAATTTTTTTCTCTATTAAACTCTCTTATGCTTTTGCTCATGTGAGAGTGGTTTCATTTTCTCTGCAGACCCAAACCAGTAAGCAAAGCACCAGGGCTTCTCTTACGCCGCCCAACAAGGATTTGCCACCATCTGTGCTGGGCCAGGACTGAGCAGGGCCCTGGAGCCCAGAGATGAGGAAGCAGGGTGAGCTTTAGTTCAAGCTGGAGGGTGGCGGCTGGAGTGGACGGAACCCAAGAGCAAACCAGCAGCCTCGCCAGATGTCCAGCAACGGGGGGGGGGGGGACTGTGACTTGGGGGGCCCTCTCTCTGGGTCCATGGTCCATGGGTGGAAGTGTCGGCGGTGATGTCCAGGGTATTCTCCATTAGACCCAACTCACAGCACCCTGACAAAATCCTGTCGTAGTACTCTTGTATGCTTGCTTCTCCTCCCCTGTCACTCATAGTGATCATTTTACTCAAAGACAGTTCCGCCTAATGGCTAACCTTGACTTCTCAGGCTGCAGTCTTGCCCCCTCTCTTTTGGTTTAATCCTAAAGAGAAAAGCAAGCCTACCTGGCACATGGCCCATGTCATTGAAACATCGTGTGTGTGTGTGTGTGTGTGTGTGTGTGTGTGTGTGTGTGTGGTGCTGGGGATTGCACCCAGGAGCATTCTACCACTGAACCACACCCCCGTCCCTATTTATTTTTTATTTTGAGACAGGGTCTTGCCAGACATGGTGGCACATGCCTGTAATTCCACTACTTAGGAAGCTGAGGCCGGAGAATCACAGCTTCAAGGACAGCCTCAGCAACTTAGGGAGACCCTGTTTCAAAATAAAAAGGGCTGGGGTGTAGCTCAAAGATAGAATGCCCCTGGGTTCAATCCATAATACCTCTGCCCCCCCAAAAGAAACAGGGTCTCATGAAGTTATCCCATATTGACCTCAAACCTGAGCACCTCTGCCTCAGCCTCCCAAGGACTAGGATGATAGGCAGGAGCCACCATGCCTGGCTATCATAACTTTCTTTCAAGTATTTAGAAAAAAACTGTCTATTGCCCTGTCAAGCCGCGAGTGGTGGCACATGCTTGTAATCCCAGTACTTGGGAGGCTGAGACAGGAGGATCACAGGTTCAAAGACAGCCTCGGCAACTTAGCGAGGCTCTCAGCAACCTAGTGAGACCCTGTTTCCAAATAAGAAATAAAATCGGGCTGGGAGTGTAGCTTGGAGGTAGAATGCCTCTGGTTTAATCCCTAGTAACAACGACAACAACAACAAAAAAACCCTGTCAGATGGATCCCATGTTTAAAGGCCTTCCTCCTCAGTCCTGTTTTGTCCTCCCTCTTGCTCCCATCATTACCACCCTCGTCACATTTTATAACACAATGAGATTCCGATACAACCCAGTCAAACCTCAATGTCTCACTTCCCCCAACAAATCCACAGTGTGAAGTTATCTGTGTCTAAAGTCTCTTGCATAATCCAGACCTCAGACCTGCTGCCCTCAGCTCAGACCTTGTCCAGCAGACTCCAAGCCAGGAGCCCCGCCATGCACAGTGGGAGGAAGGCGACGGGCCTGCTCCCCGTCACCTCGTGTGGGATGCCCAGGCGGTGAACATGCAAGGTCTGTCCATCCAGGTGGCACTGGAGGCCTCTGTTCCCAGAGGCGGAGTGACTCGGGGCTGAGGACTGCCTGAGATGGGGGGACAGGATGAGGCTGAGGCTCGGCTGGTGGGCCCACCCTCAAGGGTGGGTGAGGGCCAGAGAGCCGCCCCAGCTCTCTGCAGCTCTGGCCACACTAAGAAGCAACGCCTTTACCTTCTCCTTTCTTCCCATCTGCCTTTCTCCAAGGACGGCAGCTCCCCCTTTCTTCTCTTCCCTGCCCCCCCCACTACCAAGAGGCACAAGAAGAGGGGGTCCCAGGGTCAAGCTGGAGGGGCAGCAGAGGCTGGTTTATTCATGTTGCCCCAAATCTCCAAGGGTGAGATCTGTATCTTTCTTTTCAATGCAATTTATGGCTGAGCTGGAGACAGCTCCTGAGAGCCATTTCCCCACAGGGCAGAGATGAAAGGAGGGAGATGCAGAAATGGCCCTGGAGCTGTGGCTGCCTCAGGAGGCCCTCCTCCAGTGGGGTGGGGGCACGCCCAGCAGACGGCAACCCTTCCTATTCGTCTGATGGTATGTGTTCCAGAAAGGTGCAGAAATGCCAGGGGTAGATGAGGAGGCTGTCAGTGGAGAGGGGTGGGTCCTGAGAGGAGGACCCAGGCTTCCTATTGGGCTGCTGGCCTTTTCTGGGGTTTTTTCTCAGGATCTTCTGGAGCAGCGTTCCCCATGGGATCCGCTGTGGGGGAAGGAAGGAAGCCGTATATGAAGTCGCCCATGGTCACTGGGCAGTACCTCCATTTGGGACTTTCCTGGGACTGTCTTTGGGTGGCCTGTTCTTTGGCTTTCTTCACCAAGGGGCTGAGACTCTGCAGTGAGCCCTCCCATGATGAAGGACACAGACTGGGCCTGGAAATGGTGTCCTCTTTTCTTTGAGTACCAGATTCCCTTTTATGAGTTACAGCTTATCTCTGAGGAAGGCTTCCCATGACCTGGCAGACACGCTCCCAAGGGGGCCCTGAGCTGCCGCCGGTCTGAGTAAATGGCACCTGGCTTGCATGAGTGGTAGGGGTTTGTTTCAGAAGAAACCATGTGGGAGCTCCATGTGAAAGATGAGGGGACCGCATAAGCGTGAGTCCCTGCCTCCCATCAGCTCGTCTTTGCAGTAACTCACATACAGATTTCCCCCTGAACAGGAGGGTTATCTTCCATCTGAGGAGTGAACCAGTTCCAGAGGTGGCCCTCGAGCCTCCTTCCCCATGGCCCTTATCACTGTGCCAGCCCTCCCTGCCAGGGGAGGGACACTCACCACGTCCCGGGACGTCTCCAGCACCTGGGGCTCCTCTGCCTCCCGACACGGTGACTCTCTGGAGTCCACTGTGGAGCTCACAGTGGCCTTGGACCAGGACTCGCGGATGGTACCCAGCTTCTCGTCTAAGATCTTGGGGTCCAGCGTGGGCAGAACCTTGCTGTTGTTTGGTGTCAAGAAGTTTTCTGGCCTCTGAGAAGATGCAGAGAAACTATGGCAGGTCCTTTCTCTGTGTCTCTCCATATACCCCAAGCCTCCTGTCCTAATGGCTCGGGAGGCCCTGCATGCCTGGCCTGTATACCTCCTGCCACCTGCCACTGGGCCCCAGCCATACTGCCCCGGGATTCCTCCAGCAAGCCAAGCTCTTCCGGGGCCTTTGCATCTGATGCTCTTTCTACCTAGGGGCGGAGCTCATGGATCTTTACACCACTGTGCCCTTCTCACCATTCAGGTCTTGGCCCAGAGGCAATCTCAGTGAAGCTCTGCCCTTGGAGATAGAGGGCCCCTTCTCTATCTAAAGTAACCCCACTTCCCCTATACCTTCTATCCAGTGTTCCATTTTACTGTGTTCATAGCACTTAATCGCCCAGAAAATTAACTCTCAAAAAAATGGGTTTACTTGTTAACTGTCTCCATCTCCCAACACTCACACTAGTCATACATTCCCTATAAGCAAGGACACTGTTTATCCCTAGTGCCTGGCTCCTTGTAGATGCTCAGTAAATAAATCTGCCACCCATGATCCCTATACTCAGTGTAATAATAACAGCTTCTAAAATCCCCATACTCTTCTGACACTCTCTGCTATGTACACTTATTTTGTATTTCAGATCCTCTATCATCCTCCAATCTTATCAACATTACACACAGAAACTCTTCTCTCTGTACACCCTGATGGGCCTCTTTCTCCTTCTGTGTCCTCCCCTCCTCCCTTGGCATGACTATAGTTCTCACCTCCACATGTCTTAAAATCTGACCCCACTTCCACCCCTCCCCACCAGGAAGTCTTAATGAGTCAGCCCACACTTGCTTGCAGTTTTTCTGAGTTCTTCCAGCTCAGCAGTTGGCTATTTGTGCTTTCACATTGCTCTCTAAATCCAGATTTGTTTGCTATGTTTGTTTTTCTAACAAAGCTTTGAGCTCCTTAGACTTAGTGACATGTCTATGCTCCTTCTCTGGGGGGTTCTTGTAAAGCTTGTTTGAAATCTGTGTATAGTTGGTTTTTTTGTTTTGGTTTGCTTTTGGTACTGGGGATTGAACCCAGGGGTATTCTACCTCTGAGCTATACCTTTTAATTTTTGTTTTGAAACAGGGTCTCACTCCTATCTCAGGCTCCCAAGTACTGGGATTACAGGTGTGCACCACCATGCCCAGCTAAAATCTTCTCATTGTTCTAAGAACCATGCATTCTTGGGATTTGAAGAGGCCTCAAAGGTAAACCAGTTCCACCCCACATCAGTAATTGGAATCCTGTCTTGGCCACCTGGAAGACACATTATTCCACTGTCCAGAGTGTTGGGCTAGAAGCAAGTAGAGCAATGGGCACAGTGGCAACCAAGACAGATGTGGTCAGGGTTAGAGGTGCCCAGAGCCTGACCCTGAACAACCAGAGTGAGGATGAGTGCAGGTGGACCTCTCTTTAAATGAAGTAAATATTCACATATATTGTCGTGCTAGGAATTCAACCCAGGGCCTTGTACATGCTATGCAAGTACTCTACCACTGAGCTATATCCCAGCCCTTTAAGGGAATATTCTATATGAAAACCCACACATAGGGACTAGATGAATTGGGACAAGGACTCTTCACTTTTCTACTGAGATCCTTTAAATGATTCCTTTATATACTATAAAGCTTGGTGTGCAGAAATGCTTTATCATCACAGACAGGTGCAGTGGCACACGCCTGTAATCCCAGTACTTTGGAGGCTAAGTCATGAGGATCACAGGTTCAAGGACAGACTCGGCAACTTAGCAAGGCCCTCCGCAACTTAGTGAGACCCTGTTTCAAAAATAAAATAGGGCTGGGGGTGTAGCTCAGAGGTAGAATGCCCCTCAGTTCAATCTCCAGTACCCCCCAACACACACAGGAAATGCTTTAACACGAAGCCTTTTCAGGCTTGTGTCAGTAGAGTGAGGAACAGAACAAGTACCAGAATCATCTTGTTCATTCTGGGATCCAGTTCCCTTCCTACAAAATGGGTAAAAAAATAGAGGGACTTCGGTCCCATGAATACACCCAGCATAGCATCTAAGTCAGATGGCTTAGGGTTTTCTGGTTGTCTGTGTGCTTTAGATAGGAAAAAGTAATACATCTGTCTCTTGCTCAGAATTGCTGAACACCAGATTGGCTGTAGAGGGACAGCTATAAAATGCATATTGGATGGATGGATGGATGGATGGATGGATGGATGGATGGATGGAAGAATGAAGGAAAGAATGACTATCCGGGGCAAAGACCACCTCATTGACCAGGTAGCCCCTGGGGCTGGGGCGAGATGCTGATTCAGGACCTGTAATGACATTTCTCCTCATTTCCAGGCAGAAAGCCAATCTCAATGCCCTGGATTTCATAGACTGCCATCTAATCCAGTTAGGGGAGGAAGTAGAAGTAATGAAATCAACAGAGGTCTCCAGAGGGGCCCCCATCATTACTGAAAGCAGGGACAATGCTGAGGGAGGCCCCTCCCCCACAGCCTGTCTCCCTGCCGTCCACCCTGTGTGACCCCAGTACCAGCTCAGAGCTGATGTTTAACTGAGTCCCTGGCCAGAGCTGGGCACCCAGACATTTTCATATGGATTCTGAAATTTACTATGTCTATGTTTCATTTAATTTCATCACAAATGTAAGTTAAAAGTGAGACCAACACCTCAATGTCTTCACCCCATTGATACATGGTGGGCAGGAGGTGTTCAAGAAGAAGGAAAGAAAGGCAGAGTGAGTGTCTATGGCTTTATGTCTTTGTGTCAGTCTACCCCAGCTCCTGATAGACTTGGGAACCTGTTCTGCTCTGTCTGCCCCCCCCATCATGGCTGGCCCTGGCCTGGTCTGCTCACACAGCTGCTTCATGCTGGTACCTTCCACCCCAAAGGTCTTCAGTGCACATTCCAATCCCTTGCTTCATTCAACTTTACCAGGATCCATCCTGGCCTGGAGTTTGGAGGCTAAGGGGGTGGGTGACTTATATAGAAACATCTTTAGACATTTGAGCAGCATAGATCTTCAGGGGAGGCCAGAGGCAGTTGCTTTCATCATGCAAGGTGCAGGGCACCAGGACCACCATAGCTTCTCACAGTGCCCAGATTATCCTAATGGTCCCCTTCCTTTAGGGACGGCATTGCCTCTCCCGACTCCTTGGCTTCAACCTGCCCATGTTGGGAGGGAAATGTGCCTCTGCCTTCCTGCTCTTCCTGGAAGGGGGCTTATGTGAGACCACAGTGGGGGAGGGCAGGCTGCTGGAGGGTGGGGAGAGGGCGAAGCTTGCCCTGCTCTTCCCCTCACTTCCAGGTGGGGTGGGGGCTGCTGGCCTATCTCACAAGCCTGTTTATTTGCTTTTCTATTTGGCAGGCCCTGCCCCACCCGCTGGAGCAGCTTGGGGCTGACAAGTGGCCCCTCGCTCTGTAATTCCGTGGCTGCAGCTCATCCTGCTTCATTAGGGCTGTAATTGGAGACCGACTTTGAAAGCTCAAAGCAATGCACAGGCCATGCGCTAGCTCAGACTCAGCGCCCAGCCCCACTGCTCCTTGTGTGCTGCAGCTGTCCTCACCACGTGTGAGCGCCAAGGAGGGGAGGAGATGCCCCTTCCCCAAGCCTCCCAGCCCTCACTATTGCCAGCAGAGCGGAGTGTGTTGAGACAGGGCAGACCAATGGCAACCCAGGCTTGCAGCTTCTTAGGTCACCTGTCTCCCTCCCTCCCTCCCAACATCGTCTGCCTCCCTCCTATCCCTTCGACCCCTAGATCCCTGATCATGCAAAATGCAACAGCTCCAGCCTGCCCTGGCAATTACAGAGTAGCCTGGCTGCAGCTGCTGTCCTTGGTGCTGAAAGTGCCCGGCCCGGCCTGCCTGCCTCTGGCCCCGCCCTGAGCCTTCTAGCTGGAGAGCACATGCTCTTAATTCAATTAGCTGGCCCTGAACCCTCCCCAGGGAGCCTGGAGCGGAAACTGACAAATTCTGTTTAACAAAGACATTTGTCCCCCGCCCTACCGGCTTTGGGCTCTGCTCTCCGGTATCCCGCTCATTAGGTATCTAACAAAGTGCATCCCAAGAAATCTGCTTCCAATCGCTAGTAATTCAGGAGGCCTGATGCAATTTTCTCCCTGATAAGGGTGTCTCGCCCGCTGGCAAGCGCCATAATGAGCCCTGTGCAGTGGGGGCCCTGATCAGTCACTGCTTTGTCATTTCCTGTGGCCGTAGTTGTAGGATCTTATCTCTTCAGCTGTAGGCAGAGGCTCAGACAACGGGTCCCTCCAAGAGGTCTGGCCGCTTCCCCTGCATGCTGCAAGCCTCATTATGGTATTTTACACAGTCTTGCAGCTGTGGCGGGGTTTGAAGCTCGGAGTCTGTCTCCCAGCCAAGAAGGTCCCGAGCATTAATCCCCGATGGGGCCATCATTTATTTCAGAGGGTGTCAGAGGGTTAATCCAAAAGCAAGTTGTAGGGTCAAGGGAGGAGAGCCACTGATGAAAATTTTTTAAAAATTCTGTCAGTGTCTTAGTATTAAGTTGAGCTCTACCCGTGGCTCAGTGAATGGGCTGCGAGTTCACTCTTGTTAGCCTGAAACCAGCTCTTTCTGCATTTGATCTTTTCCTTTGGGTTTCCCCTATTCACATCTAGAGAGACTTTACAACATATAGGTCAGACCATACCCTACTGCTGCTCAAGGATCTTCTTTAACTTCCCATCACCTTTTGGCAAAGTCCAAACCCTATATCCTGGCTCTCAGGCCCTCCACAATCCAGGCCCCACAAGGTCTCTAGTCTCCACCAATTATAACCCCTATATGTTCTACGGGCTCCAGCCGCTGTCATGCCTCCATGTCTTTGCACATGTGGGTCCCCTTGCCTGATGAAACTTTGCCTTGTCAATTTCCAAGCCACTATTTGAGGCAGAGCTCAAACCATGCCTCTCTGTGATGTTTCCTCTAATCTTTGTTACACCCCAACCCTTTTTAATTTTTTTTTTTTTTTT
>PVJS01016273.1:0-23153 GCA_004027185.1 Glis glis
CCCCGGTACTGAAAAAAAAAAAAAAAAAAAAGAAAAATAATAGCCGCCTCACAACTTTTAGCACTGTGCATACTATCAGCTCCCTGCTTCCCCAGGGGTGGCCTTGGGACAAAACCTTTTCCAGTGGAATATGAGAACAATGTATGCAACTTCCACAGCAATTCCTTAAAAGGAAATGACCTGCCTCCTCCTCTTCTCCTCCCACTTCCCACTGGTTGGAAAATGGTGTCAACTGGAGCAGCAGCCTTTAATACAGAGATGGAAGCACCATGTGGAGGGTGACAGGCATCTCACCAGCCAGCACAGGTTCCGGAGTGGCCTCGTGGAACAGAATCATTTGCTCTCCCCGCTGGGCCACCCTAACACCTCTGGACTGTTATGTATAAATGAAATATACTTCCCTGTCTAATTTATCCACTGAATTTAGGGACTCCTTTTTACAGAAGCTTAGGCTCATCCTAGCTAATACAGAAAGGACTACACACAATTTCCTCTTGATTTATCAATACAATGAATCGTACTAATAGTGTTCCTAATATCAAACCATCTTTGCATTCCTGACATAAAATCTATATTGTGTATACTGTTTTGAATGTGCTACTGAGTTCTTTTGCCCATTGATTTTTTTTTTTTTTTGGTAATGGGGATTAAACCCAGGAGCATTCTACCTCTGAGTTACAGCCCCAGCTCTTTTTATTTTTTGTTTTGAAACAGGGTCTTGCTAAGTTGCTGAGGCTAGCCTGGAACCTGTGATCCTCTTGTCTCAGCCTCCCAAGTACTGGGATTATAGGCATGCACCACCATGCCTGGCTTGCCCATTGAATTTTTTACAATATTCATAAGTATGATCGATCATTTTTAGATGGTTAAAAGAGGTAGATTTTTTAAGGTCCATAATATAGATTACCAAAACCTTTAATTCCCACTACCAGTACTTTTTACATTTTATAAATATTTTTAATCATTAATTTAATCTTAAAATCTTTTTTCTTTTTTTATTGGTGCATTGTAACTATACATGGTGATATTCAAAGTGACACGTTCATCAATGCACACAACATCTCATCAATGCCCTCTACATCCCACCCCACTATCCTCTTCCCTCCCTGTACATGCGAGTGAGATTGGTAGTGATACAATCATACACAAACATAACATTATGTGGACTATTTCCTTTCCTTTTTCCTCTCCCCTTCTCCTTCCCTCAAGCCCCTTGCACTATTCCAATGGTTTCTCCCCTCATTTTCTCTTCCCTTTCTTTCCTATTTTCTCTTTAGCTTCCACATATGAATGAAAACATATGACCCTTCCCTTTCTGCAACTGGCAGATGTCACTTAGCATGATGTTCTTTAATTCCATCCATTTCCCTACAAATAGCATAATTGTATTCTTTATGGGTGAGTAAAACTCCACTGTGTGTATAGACCACATTTTCTTTACCCATTTATTTATTGAGGGACACCTAAATTGGTTCCATAATTTGATTATGGTGAATTTTGCTGCTATGAACTTTGGTGTGCATGTATCCCTACAGTATTCTAATTTTAATTCTTTTCGAAAGATACGGACGAGTGGTATAGCTGGGTTACTTGGTGGTTCCATTCCTAGTTTTTTTTTTTTTTGGTGGAGATTGAACCCAGGGGTATTCTACCTCCGAGCTACACCCCCAGCTCCTATTTTATTTTTTTTTTATTTGGAAACAAGGTCTTGCTAAGTTGCTAAGGGCCTGACTAATTTGCAGAGGCTGGCTTCCAACCTGCGATCCTCCTGTCTCAGCCTCCCAAGTACTGGGATTATAGGCACGGGCCACTATGCTAGGCTCATTCCTAATTTTTTGAGGTGTCTCCATATTGATCTTCACAGTGGTCACACTAACTTACAACAGCATGCAAGTGTTCCTTTTCCTCTACATCCTCACCAACATTTATTATTATTTGTATTCTTGATGACTGCCCTTCTAAATGAAGTTAGAATCTCAGTGTAATTTTAATTTGCATTTCTCTGACTGCAAATCAAAACCACTATCAGCACTTTAGAGTTTTTATTCACTCACTTTGGTACTAGTTATTATTAATTAAAAATGGCACTTGGTATTATTTTAAATAATTTACATTTACAATATGTGAAACTAGTATCTTGTCTTAATTAGCTCTTCCTGATTACTTGTGAGGATGGAGAGGCTTATTTTAAGTCAGCTGTACTTTTTTGGTCATGTACTTTCTATATTTTTCTACTCTGTTAATTACGTATTCCATTTAGTTAAATTTCTTGATCACTTTCAATTATTCATTTATTTAATCTTACAATATTGGATCAAAAAACCTAGGCCCTTAGAAAATAATTCCTTCTCTTCTACTATGAGTAAGGGTTAGGGTCAGACTTGACTCTAAGTCCAGGACTTTCCTACTCTTCTACACATTAGCACTGTGCAACCTCAGAGACTCAGCATGTCGTGCCCAGCACCCACTGGCTCCCTCTGTGCCCACCCCTCACAGGTCTTAGCTAAGATAGAACCCCTTCCCACCATTCAAAGAAGGTAAACCATTCATAGATACTTTGAAATCTTAAGCCTCAATAGAAACAGACACCAATTCACTGCATCCAAATTATGTACACATCCTAAGTTTTCCAAGTTGCTGTTTGTATATTTTTCTTTTATAAATTAATTTACTGCTATGTTTAGAGGTCCCATTACAGTCCGTTACCTCAGGCTGTAGTTTAAAGATGCTCAGAAAAATGTCAACTTTAAATTCATCATCATTTGTGAGATAATAAAAATTATATTGGATGCCATTTGTCAATCAATGTTTATAAATCTTAATCTTTAATTTTAAAATTTAAGGATCTAAAACTTCACATCTTTAGCAAAGGAAAAGATCAAAGTAGAAAGAACAGAACTGAGATTAGAAATCCTTTTTAAGCCAAAATGACAATGTCTTCATAAGTTAATATTAATCCTTTAATTATAAATTTCAAAGGTTTAAGTAGTTTCTGTGACCTTAGCTTTGAATAATTATGCCATATGGAGCCTTTCTTAAATTTGAAAAAGATGCTGAATTGGTGCTCAGAGTCGTTTAATGACTTCAGGCTGGCGGAATTCCAGTATAATCCTTCAGATACCACTTAACATTACAGCCCAGGAACCAGGCTGGTAGACGCTGTCAAATTCATAAGGGTTCTTACTTACTACAGTACTTGGCAGCAAATGTTTGATGTGTTGATATATTTTAAATATCAAAATGTTAAGCTTAAAACAGCAATTTATAGTGGGAGAACACACAAAGGAAAAGATGAACAGATTTGACTAAATACAAATAATTTTTTGTGTGTATCATGAAATCAAAAGGCAAACACCAAAAATATTTTCCACAATGAAGATGAGGGTTTTATCATTCAAAATGTAAAAAGAGCTTATAAAGTATATAAAAAAAACTTTAGGACCCTAAAAGAAGAAAAATTGGCAAAGGACATAAATAGGTAATTCACAGACAATGAAATACAATAAGAAATCTAGTGCAAATGTTGAATTTGTGCAAATGTTGAATTTCTCACTCTTCAAATTGCAAATTAAAATAGCTCTTCCACAAAAATAGGAAAAATATTAAAAATATTAAGGATGGATTAGGTCAAACAGATACACGATTGGGATAAATATAAATTAGTACAAACTTTCTTTTCTTTTTTTGCGGTGCCGGGGATTGAACCCAGGGGCATTCTACCTCCGAGCTACACCCCCAGCCCTATTTTTTATTCTTTATTTTGAAACAGGGTCTCACTAAGTAGCTGAGGCTGGCTGCGAACCTGTGATTCTCCTGCCCAGCCTCCCAAGTACTGGGATAACAAGCGTGCGTCACCATGGCTGGCTAAATTAGTACAAACTTTCTAAAATGCAAATTGACCTGGTAATTCTATGGGGATTTTAACCTTTGGAGTAAAAATTAGAAATGTTGACAAAATTTTATGTATAAAGCTACTAATCACACTACACAATAAAAAAACAACTAAATGTCCCAAAATAAAATAACACAATAAATTAACGCCCATAAAATGAAATGCCAGAAAAACTAAGAGACAGAACTGTTTTAGTACGATTGTAGCCAGAAAAGTCGATCGAGCTATTTTACATATTGTTAAATTATTGCTATTGTTATACCTGGGTGGTGGTAGAAACAGGGAGTTTCACACACTTCTTTATTTTTCTTATTTTCTAAAATATCTTCTAATTAAAGAAAGGTTATTCTTAAAATAGTTGAATAGTTTTCTGAAATAATGGCAAAATTTAAGTGCCAAAATTTTAATCAATTTTCTGAAATTTACTATCATCACTTAGTAATGTTCTTTAATTTTTCACAGGTTCATATTTTATGAACTTTCTTTTGATTCTGTGCGAGGAGATTTTACAAGGGCAGAAAAGAAGTGTTCCCTTTGCAAACGCCAATCACTTCCTCTCTCGGACCCTCTACTTCAGGCATTTTGACCTTGTGGAGGGATCTCATGTTTCTCTTAATTGAAGACATCATCTAGGTCGAAGCTCTGCTGAAGGAACTCAGGTAGGAGCGGGACTCGGAATCCTTTCGTAACCCCTCAGCACGTGAGTGCCACTGAAGCAACCCAGGCCCGGGAGTGCTGCCTTCAGATTATTTATTATTCTGGTGTTACTGTCCTCTTCTCTTTGAACCTCAACTTTATATTCAATGATAGAAAACTAATTTCTAAACCCTTCAATGCTGACTGGATTTTGAACTGCTAGCAAATATTTTAGTTTTCAGATTTGTTTAAATATGATAAAACATTCAAGTTTTTAGTATTCCCATATGCTTTTACTTATCTGTTTTTATACTTTTATTGGTGCATTAGAGTCTCACATCATACGTAGTTCATAGTGATGGGGCATACGTGCACACAGCACTTGGGCTTTCCCCAGGCTCTCCCCATCCCCCCTTCCCCATACAGGGTATTGAGACTGACATTGGTCTTCTCACGCATGTACATAATGTCAATGGAAGTGATTCCTTCATTGATCCACCCCGCCTTTCCCTAGACCACCTCCCTGGCTCCGCTGCAGTTTCTCCTCCATTATCTGAAGCCCTCTGGTATCCAGATTACTCCCTAGCTCCCACATGACAGAAACTTTTAATTTGGTACAGTAAGAATCAAGCAACCTGCAGAATGATGCAACAGATCAGTAGTGTTGATTCAAACTTTCATAATGAGAACACAAATGTTGGTTAATTTGTGTGAAAAAATAAAACTATCTCTGAAAAATGATGCTTTGTGTTTATGAAGTAATAAGGAGGAGATAAAACACTACAACAGCACAAGTCAATGTTTGATTGCAATTTTCATTTCTTTTCTTTCTGAGAAGGGGTCTCACTCTGCTGCCCAGGCTGGTCTGGAACTCCTGGGTTCAGGTGGTCCTCCCGCCTCCGCCTCCCCCGGGAGCTGGGACTACAGGTGTGCACCACACGCCCATTGTACAAATGAGTATGTGAATACAAAGTTGCATCTGGCACTACTCAAACTATGTATGAGTTGAAATCAAGTTTCAACTTGACGTATCCACGTTCCAGCGCACAGGGGCCGTACTGAATTCCTCGGCTGGTCCTTTCACTCGCTCACCTAACAACCTACCACGGTACCGGCCCTAGAGCTTCAGAAACTAGGATGTCCCAAGGCCTTCTTCCCACTCAGTGCAGGTCTTCTCTGTATTCAGAAATGCCAAACTTCTTTTACTAGTTAAACAGAAACATTTGCTGACTGGGAATGCAGACACCTCTCCCTTATCCAGAGCCCGGCGCTTGGGTTTTATCAGATGGTCTTGGCAGCTGGCAGGTTCCACCAACTTGACAAAAACCGAACTCGGCCTATGCGCTCCGGCTCCTCGCCGCGCTCTGCCCTTCCCCGGCTCTCCGGGCCAGAGTCCCGCTTCCCGGCTGACCCCCCAGTGCCGTCTCCACGTCAACTGAAATGACTGTGCTCCTCGCTCTTCTCACATGACCGTGCCCCAGCTCACTTCGGGAACATTCCATTCTTCCGGCCTCACGCTGGCCCTGCCTCCTCCTGTGTGCAGGACTCCCGCTCTCACGGGGCAGATTCCCTCCCCCCTTCCCTTCAGGGGCATCCACCATGCGCTCGGCCCAGCCTCAAGTGTGCACGCTTCACTCTCCTATAAACTCCTCACCCAGGCAGGCCGCCGTGACTCCCTACTAAGAATACGGGCGACAGACGTAGATGTTTAGCTGAGAGTTCTTCTTTACCAATCCTCTCCCCCAGACGCCTCCTGTCACTCAACTGTCAGCAATCCTAGTGGGGAGCACCTGCCGCCTGCCAGGTTCTCTGGGCCCCCTGACACAGAAATGAACAAACAGGCGAGTCCGCTCACGGCGCGTCCTCCCGGCGGGTGGGAGGGATGCGAGGACAGACAAGCGAACACAAAGACGGTTCCAGAGTGGACAGCGAGGACAGCTATGAAGACAACAGGGCGACGGTCAGAGTGTGGTCAGGAAAGACGCTCTGGGGAGTGCAGAGGAAGAGGCTGGCCGTGAGAAAATCAGAACGGGTGGGCAGAGGTGGCAGGTGAGGACCTGGGGACAGGAGAGAGTGTGGCCGGTTCCAAGAACAGACCAGTGTCTCACTTGTTTGGATCCCAGCAGCCCGAGGCTGAGAGGGGTCGGCGCTGAGGAGTTCGGCCGCCCGTCCCCCTCCTGCCAGGCTGCACACCGTCCATGATCTGCCATTCTCCCCACCAATAAGCTCTTCCTCTCCATGTGCTGTCAAAGCTGAAAGATCAGCTCGCCTTAACTCCCACTGCTCTCTGCAACTACAGCCTCCTCATTTTTGTTGTTGTCGCTTGTTTGCTGGCGGTCCTGGGGATGAGCTGGGCCTCCCGCATGCTAGGCAAGGGCTCTCCCCTGCGCTCCACCCCAGCCTAGCTTGGAAATCAGACTTTCCACACCACGGAGGGCTGCTCATCTCCGCTTCCTCACTCAGCTTCTGCAGCCGCGTTTCCCTGTCCAAGATCATCAGTGACTTCTCAGTTTCAAATCCAGGGACCCTTTCTCAACCCTCAGCTTTCCTGGTTTTCTGTCACATTCTTGAGAATCCTCCTTTTCAAATATCCTTTTTGTCTATTTCCACGAGAATGCATTCTTCTCCTATTTCTTTTCCCTTGATGACCCTTCCTTGTTTTCTGCCCCAAGCTCTCAAATGTAGTTGTTCCCCCAGGTTCTTCCTTGTCTCTGCCCGTCTGAGTCACTGTGGGTCCTCAGGCCACGCCCTCTCTATGGGTGACCCTGCTATGCTGTTTTTTCCAGTCCTGCCTTCTCTTAGGATATGCAGAAGCGTTCTTTCAACAGCAGGTGAGCATCACAGCTGGGTGTAGGACATGCTCCTAACCGAATTCATCCTCTTCCTCCCCAAACCAGAAATTTCTCCTGTGTTTTAGTGGATTAAGGGCTGAGTTATACAGAAGGTGTCTAATCAATGCCACCTCTCTGATGATCATCAAGCATGCCTTCTCTGCTCCATTGCCACAGACACCCCCCTTCCTCACATGCACCCCTGGTGTGTCCTCAAGGGCCTCTCTCCTGGACTAGTCCAGTCCCTGTTAACCCTTCTACTGCTGAGACGTCTTGCCAACACCCAATGATTTTCCTAATAACTGCCTGAGTCTGTTCCGTGAGGGTCTTCGCGGGCCTGGTGGCCTTCCCCTCTCCTCCCAGTCCTCATCTCCAGCCATACCAGTCCCCCTGCTGTTCCCTCAAGAAGCCAGGCCACTCTTGCCTCTCCAGAGCCACTTTTCTATGTATTGATTTATTGTTGGGTCCAGGGCTCTGCTGCTAAGGACAAAGTCTGCTAGAATCTGACTTGCAGATGAATCAAGACACTATAAAGCAAATACCCTAGGATCACAGTCTACGTAAAACCAGTGGGGTACTACTTAGAATGGTGGTGTGTACTCTTTGAGGGATAGAGATTATTTGAAGATGATGAAGAGGCAAAAAAATGAATAGAATTAGATGATTCTGAAATTACCTTTTTGAGTTTCTTATTCCCAAGATACAGATGCAAATTGTCCAAGGGGCAATTTACAGCTGCATGATTATTAGCAATTCACGGTTAGTACATAATTAAAATATTTACACTTTTTCAGAATATCAAAAGAAAGAATATTTGAGATTTTAGCTTGAATATGAGTCAACCCCAAAATGTATAAGCATTATCCTGACATTTATTTTAATAATATATAATTCTAAAAAACTTTCTTATTTCTGCTAAAATATTAAGCTGGAAAATATGTTATCATTTATGTTACAGTGTTAAGAGAAAAACTATAAAGTCTAGGAATTTTTAGACAACCTAGAAAAAATGTGAAACTTAGTCTTAACCTGGGCAAATTTAGCCCAAGAATTCCTAATCGATATATTTAACAATATCATAGTATCACAATGAACATTTAATTAATGTGGAATGGAATATTGCATATGGAATATTTAACAATATCATAATATCACAATGTATAATTAATATGGAATGGAATATTCCATATGGAATGGAATTAATGTGGAATGAAATATAATCCCTTCCATGAAACTCAAAGATAAAGTTAGGATATCTCGGCCACATAGCAAGATATTTAAATTGTTCCTTAAAGACTTTATAGACTTGAAGAGTAATTCCATGTTTACTACTTTCTCACCAACTTAGCAAGATCCCCAGCAACTTAGCTAAACCCTGTTTCAAAATAAAAATAAAAAGGGCTGGGGGTGTAGCTCGGAGGTAGAAGGCCTCTGGGTTAAATCCCCAGTACCCCAAATAAATAAACAAGTAAAGAAACGAAGAGTGCGGGAGTGGACTCTGTTACAATCCGGGCCCTCACCTTCTCCAGCGTCATCTCCGTCTCGGCCGCGTGCGTCTTCTTCAGCTCCAGCTTCATCTTCTCCGACTCGGCCCTCAGCTTGCTGACCGCGGCCTCGTGGTCCCTGGCGGCCCGCTGCTTCTCCTCTTCCCGCAGCAGCCCGAGCTCCACCAGCTGCTGCTTCCGCTGCGAGTTCACGCTGATCAGCTCTTCTCGCAGCTTGTGCACCTGGGTCTCCATGTCAGCAACCACCTGGGTTTTAAAAACAGAAAAAAAAGGCAGGGGTATGAACAGGGAGGTCACAAAAGAACTGCGAAGGGCCAGCACACAAAATACGAAAATATAAAATACAAAATAGTTTAAATGTCCACTTTTTCTCTCCTGAGCCCCTCCTTCCCTTCTTCCTCCTTTTCCTCATCCCCCCATCCCTGACACTCCCTCCCAGCGCAGAGGGAAGGATCACCCGGTACACTCGACCATGTATTTGTGTCCTTAAACAACATATTGTTGAGCTTCACTTGTTTCTAATAAGTATGTAGATGGAATATTATCTATTCTCTGACTTGCTTTTCAATACTCAACATCATCATGTTTCTGAAATTCATCCAGTCCTATCTACTGCATTTTTGTTTTTTAATTCATTGATACGCGTCTTTAGTTTTATGTCCTTCCTTCTACTTTTTTCACGTTTATTTTGTATTCCTTCTTCTAACTTATTTAGGATAATTAACTCATTTATTTTTATCCTTTCTTTTCTGATTTATAAACTTAAGCTATAAATGTCTCTCTAAATATTTAGTTCTATCTCTTAGGTTTAGATATAATATTATCATCATTTAATTTAAAACATTTTAAAAATTTCCTTTATTTTTTCTTTGACTTATGAACCATTTATATATATCATTATCTCAGGTTTTTAGTTCCATCTCTTAGGTTTAGATATCATATCATTATCATTTAAAACTTTCCTTTATTTTTTCTTGGACTTACGAGCCATTTAGAAGTCTGTGTCTTAATTCAAGCATAGACCATGTATTTGTCCCGTAGGGATGCTAACTAAGTGCCACAACTGTGTGGCTTGAGAGGAGGGGAGCTTCCTCTCAGTCCCGGGGGCTGGGAATCCAGACCTCGAGGCGGAGTGGGCCGAGTCCGTTCCTTGGGAGTCTCTGAAGCACAGCTGTTCCCCACCTCTCTCCAGCTCTGCTGCTTGCTGGCCATGCGTGGTGTTCCTCGGTTTGTAGACACTCGTTCCAGTCTCTGTCTCTGTCTTCACATGCATGTGTTCTCTCTGGCGTTATCTGTGTTCATTCCCCTCTTTTTATAAGGACACAGGTCATACTGGTCTTTAAGGCCAAAGAATCTAGTGTATCTTCCATTAACTCTTTGAAAATTGTTGAGATTGCTTGATGGTAAGCCAGACTCATTTTTTTTAAGCTTCATGTATGATTGCTAAGAACTGTTAGTCTATGTTCTCTGTAGTTGCCAAGTGCCATCTTCCACGTGTCCACTGATCAAACTTATGTTGTTGACATCTTCCAGAACTTACCGAGTTTTTTACACACTCTATTAAAGATGTGCATCGAAATCTGCTATGATACTGGTCGATTTGTCTCTTTCTATCTATTAAGTTTTATATTATTTTGAGGTTATAAGGTCCATATAAGTGCTATATCTTACTTGTTGATTGGCTTTTTGTTATCTAATAATGATCCTCATCCTCTTTTTCTCCAGTATCAATTTTACCTTAAATTGACTTTTGTTTGATATTAAAAGATTTGAATAGTAGTTTTTTTTGGGGGGGGAGAATATTGGTTGGTATATTTTTTACCCAATCTTTTATTTTAAACCTTTCTACACCCTCAGTCTTTAGAAATGTATCTTATGAACAGCACATAGATTTTTGTGTGTGTGGGGGGGTACTGGGGATTGAACCCAGCAGTGCTCTACCACTGAGCTACACCCCCAGCCCTTTTTATTTATTTTTATTTTGAAACAGGTTCTTGCTAAGTTACCATGCATTGGCCTCAAACTTGCAATCCTGCCTCAGCCTCCCAAGTAGTGGGATTATAGCATACAGATTTTTATGTATGGGGAGGTAAAAGTGGACTTAGAGGGGAGGTACAGGGAAGGAGGCAGACTAAATTATGTCATGTGCATATATGAATATATCACTATGAATCTATCATGTACAATTACAATGCAAAAACAAATTAAAATATAATAGTTATAATAAGACTGTAAAAATAGATTTTTAATTTTTTTCTTTTTGCGGAACTGGGGATTGAACCCAAGGGCATTTTACCTCCAAGCTACAACCCCAGCCCAATTTTTTATTCTTTATTTTGAAACAGGGTCTCACTAAGTTGCAGAGAACCTCACTAAGTAGCTGGGGCTGGCCGCGAACCTGCGATCCTTCAGTCTCAGCCTCCCAAGTACTGGGATTACAAGCGTGTGCTACCACGCCCAGCAGATTTTTAATTTTAAAAAAACGGAATTAGTATTTGTCTTTAAATGGAGCATTTAGTCTAATTAGTTTGTATATCCTAATATATTTGCTTTATTTTTCTTTTATTTTGTGCTATTTGCCCTACTTTTTTGTCTTTAGACTTTTGTTTCTTCACAGTGATTTGACCTTTTTTAAAAAAAATTATTTCGAGTGCATTGCCATTATACATCATAGTGAGGTTTGATGTGTTAAAAACATACACAGTTCCTTGCCTACTTCCCTCTGTGTCTCACCCCATCCCCTCTCCTGCCTCTGCACGTGAGTTAGTGAGGTTGGTAATAACACCTTCATATACTGCTGTGGTATTATTTGAGCTGTTTCCTTCACCGGTCCTCCCTCTTTCTGTCCCTCTCACCCCTAGCCTCGTTCAACTACTCTAATGATCTCTTTGCATTATTTGACATTCCTTATGTTTTCTATAGTCTCGTTAGTTTCCACAAATGACAGAAAATGTACAACTCTTGACTTTGTGACTAACTAATCTCACCAAGCTTAATATTCTCCAGTTCCATCCATTTTTCCTGCAAATGACATAATTTTGTTCTCTTTATGGTGAGTAGAATTCCATTGTGTGTATATACCACCTTTTCTCTATCCATTCATCTGTTGACAGACACCTGGGTTAGTTCCATAATTTAGCCACTGTGAATTGTGCTATGAACATGGGTGTGCGTGCATCCTGCAGAATTCAGATAACGCGAAGTGGTCGTATGGTGGTTCCATTCCTAGTTTTCATTTTTCTCCTTTTTTAGTCTTATTTTACCCTAAATAACTATTTTCCTCCATCATCTTCCTCCTCCTTTCTGGTTTGGAAGTCATATACCACATTTCTTTTAGTAATAATAGAAAGAGGCTTCAGTACCCATGCTTCACTTACCAAATTTTAAAGTTATTTTGGCATCTTCCTGAGCAATAAAAGAAACTTAAGACATTGTAAGTTGTGTTTTCCTACCCCAGATTCACATTCTACAGCTATTTTAACCTACTTTGTTTTTCTCAGTTCACTATTGCTAGTTGTTATTTTGCTTGGTCAGCAGCTGTTTAAACACACCCATCTCTTTACCAAGGTCTTGTTTCATCCCTCCTCCTTGCCACTCTGACCCCCCCCCCACCACCACCACTTTCCTTGACCCCAGCTGCACCTTTCAGTTCTTTTAAAGAGGCTCCATGGCCACCACTTCAGCTTTCCCTGGCCTGAGAATATCTTTCTGGGTATTGTTGAAAAGCCAGCTGCTATTGCTTCGAAGGTTATCTGACTGCTATTAAGATCTTCTCTTGGTCTTTGGTGCTTATCAGTTTACGTCTTCTCGAAGGGTAGGCATGATTTTTTGATTTTGATCAGGACATGTTAGTCCGTGCTAAGTCTTTGGTGGGTCTTTGGTAAGTACTGGATTTCGCAGCAGTGACCTGGCTCTGCTCCTCCTCACTTGCCGCTATGGAACTCATTCTTTCATTTCACTTGAGTTCATTTTAACATTTTTCATCTCTTTCAGTCTCGCCTACATTCTGCATGTTTTCTTCTGTAATTTGACGTCAGATCCACCCAAGTTCTGAATTTTAGTTGTTTTGTTTTTATTTTTAGAAGTTTCATTGTCTTTCAGATATGGTTAGTAATTTTAAAACTCTCTTGCTTTTATTATTTTAAATCCACTTAAAATTTCCTTAATATATATCACATATTAAGTATGACTATTTTCTATTTTATAGCTGATACTTCCAATACCTCAAGTCTTACCAAGACTCATTCTGCTCACATAATTTCTGAAGGTTCAAGTTCACAGTGCTTTGTTTTCTTATGTTGTCTTGTGTTCTTTTCTAATATGAGCTCGTGTTTCTTAGCGCTTTATCTATTGGGATCGAAAGTGGGTTTTCCAACAATCCTGTCATCCTGACAGACACCGAGCAAGATCAGCATCTCTGGATAACTTTAAAATAGGTTCTCAGCCTCAGACTTTCCAGAATATTCTGATATTGTGAATTCAGGCAGCAAATTAACACACACACACACACACACAAACACACACACACACACACACACAGTCAGGCCTGCAGTCCATGTTCGCACAGTTTAGAACAGGTCCTCAAGGTGAGTGCTTCCTTCAGGGCTCTGCTTCCATCTCTAGGTTTCTGGTTTCATTTGTGTTTTGTCTCTGAGTGTTCTAACTAATACAATAGTTCATGAATATAGAAAAAAAGACATTCTTTAAAAAGTAATTTTTAGCCGGGTGTGGTGGCACACGCTTGTAATCCCAGTACTTGGGAGGCTGAGACAGGAGGAGCACAGGTTCGCGGCCAGCCTCAGCTACTTAGTGAGGCCCTCCGCAACTTAGTGAGACCCTGTTTCAAAGTAAAGCATAAAAAATCGGGCTGGGGTGTAGCTCAGAGGTAGAATGCCCCTGTGTTCAATCCCCGGTACCGCACACACAAAAAATAATAATAATTTTATCTAGCCTTTATAGCAATTTTCAAAGTTGGTCGGAAAACCTAGTCTGCCATGCTACTATGTGAATAGTTCATTTAGGCTTAAGGGAATCTTTTACTACCACTAATGTATTAGCTATGAATGCAGTATTTTCCAAAACACAATGATAACTATGTCTGATGTACATTTAACATGCACCATATAAACCAACATTTCCCTGGCAGGAAACCAGAAAATCCAAATGTGGCAGCAATACAAAAGTAACATTAGATGCTGAATAGAGGAATACAAAGGTAAATGAGAAGAAATTGCTTTAATAATCAAAATACCTATAATAGTTATTGCATTTGTCAATAAACACATTATACTTATCCTACTGTGAATGTTAACAACATCATCATTTCCACACAATAAATAATAACTGCTAGAATTCTGAGTACTTGTTTTGAACCAGGTATCTTATGTAGATTATTTTATTTAATCTTAGCAAGAACCCATTGACATACAAAGTTTTCCCTTTTTCTGGATTGTGGTCACTAGCTCAGCTACTGACCCTGTTCCCTCTCTACTATGATTAAACAAAATCTATTGGACAAACACATCTATGTCAGAGGAGGAAAAAGTGTTTGATAATAAAGAATCTGAGCCCCACAATGAGGAGGTGATAGGGTGTCTCATTTTTGTTTCTCTAAAAATGCTGACTTGAAACAGTCTCAGGGAAATGTGTAGGAGAACTTGGCTGATTCTCATAACTGTGTACTAGAAAGGATGATCCTCCTTTTCACAGGAATTGTTTTAAAGCCTGTTTCTCTATTTTATAGATGTATTGATATCTATATGTCAATATGTAGGTATACCAATTGTCCTTGAAAATAAAGCCTCTTGCCTTTGGTTCCTTGTTTCATAATGATCCCTTCAAACTCAATAATTGGGAATAATAAAGAGAAGAGATAGTCAATTTAATCAAATTCTGAATAGATGAGAAATCTTCTAAGAGTGAACAGACAACATTCATGTGTCTAGGAGGCAAAACACTCTTTAAAAAAGCTCACTGATACCAAGATGGCAAACTAGGATGGGCTGTTAGTTGCCTGCCCCCAAATCAACCCCAGAGAAATGGTAGGAAGCATGAATCTAGATAATTAATCATGGTAACAACAAGAGTAATAAAGAGAAATAAATAATAAAATAAACAAATAATAAAAAACAAACTCTGAGAAGCTCTTGGAAAGAATAAAGGCAGTCCTGGACAGGAGAAAGTGTGTGTGTGTGGAAGGGAAGGGGCTTCAGCTCGGGGAAGAAAACCACCGGGTTGGAGTTGCTTTCCTTGCTGCTCTTTCCTCTTCCTCTTGTTGCCATGGGACAATCTTATCTATTTGTCTTATTTACATTTATTCATAATTATATATGAGATATTTGTGAAAAAATCACAATGATATTTTGCTTTCATGGCATATTACCCAAATCATTTGGTCAAAAGATAAATAACTTTTAATCTTTTCTTCCAAATTGCTCTACAGAAATATGGACTCCTTTCTTCGTTTGTCTGTCAATGGACACAGATTCTTTCCCTATCTTGGCTACTGTGAATGGGGCTGCAATGAGCAGGGGACTCCAGTCATCTTTACAAGACCGTGACTTCATTTCCTTGGCGTCCGTGTCCAGAAGAGGCATTACCCTAGATGAAACGAGCCAGACACAGGAGGTGACATAGTGCACAGTCTCACTTATATGTGGGATCTAAAAAAATAAACAAGCAAAATATATAGAACTAGAGAACACACACTGGTCACCAGGGGCACTGGGGGGAGACGGGGCGGTGTAAGTCAGAGAACAAAGCAGCAGGTATGCAGGGCCAACAAGCCTAGAGGTCTAGGGTAGAATATGAGGACTGTAGGTAGTAAAATTGTACTGTATACGGGATTCATGCTAAATGAAGAGATTTTATCTACTCTCGTCTCAAAAAAAAAAAAGGCAACCATGTGAGATGATGGCTATGTTAATTTGCTTCACTGAAGTAGCCATTTTACTAGCTATACGAAGCCTATCATATCATTCTGTACATCTTAATTGTACACAAGAACATTTATATTTTAAAAGAAAGAATGGAAGGAAGGAAAGAAGGAAGGAAGAAAGGAGCACGAATCAGCTCTTCCAAACTCCACTAACCAAGACATCTGTCCCAAATTTTTATTTTATTCTACAAGTAGAACATCAATATACTTATTTCAAAATATTTTATAAAGTTCAGATACTATGAAACTCTCTCTTGACCCCCTCATCCTGGATTTTTTATGGTGCCATATTTTTTTAATTGTTGACTTTCAAGATTGAATTTAAGTAATCTGAAAGAAAAACATCATTATCGACCTTATACTAAAGCTTACATGAAAAGGTAAAAGATCGAAGATAACCAATATGATACTGAAGAAATGAACAAAATTGAAGGATTCGAACTACCTGATTTTAAGACTTACTATAAAGCTGCAGTAATCAAGACAGAGACAGAAACTGGCAAAAGAATAGACACACAGATTGATGAAATACAAGAGACAGCCCAGAAATAGACCCACTTCAATAAACCCCACAGGTCTTTGACAAAGAAGAAAAGGCAATTCAAGGATCGCTTTCTCAATAAATGGAGCTGGTGCAACTAAATATCCATATGCAAAACTAAGCAAGACAACAACAACAAAAAACTAGACATAATCCTTACACCTCTCACAAAAAATTAATTATTCAAAACTGGATCATAGATCCACATGCAAAACGCAAAACCTTCAAACTTAACAGACGAAGGGCTCAGAGTGTAGCTCAGTGGTAGAGCACTTGCCTAGCATGCACAGGCTCCGGGCTCCTTCCGCAGTTCCACAGTACAATAAAATACAACACAACACAACACAACACAAGTATTATAAAAGACAGAAAAGAGAACACAGTAGGCAACATAGTATACCTTGACTATGGCAATGTATTTTTAGATGTAACACTAGCATAATCCATGACATAAAAATGTTGATATTAAAATTTTAAAAACTTCTGCTCCGTAAGTCATGATGAGAGAATGAAAAGATAATCTACAGACTGGGAGAAAATATTTGCAGAACACATATGTGATAAAGGACTTGTATCCAAATATATCTAACAAATTTCATACGGGGAAAAATACAAATCCACCAATCTAGTAGGAAGTTCCAATAGGCATATATATATCTAGAGATGTGTAAAATACAAGTATCAACTCATTACAAGAAATTGGTGGTATCACAGAGGTAATTTTTACAACATTGCAGTTAAGTTAGGAACCAATAACAAAAAATATCAAAAGCAAGAATAATTCCCCATGTACTTTGAAAATAAAAACATAATCATTAACCCACACTTCAAGACAAAGTCAAGAAGCATTTTAAAGCAGAACTGAACTCTGGAAGGAGGGATGCGATACCATTCACCCAGTACCATTTTTAATGGGAGTGCGAGGGGTAGGGGATGATGTATCAGCAGTGGTGGAAGGTACTTTACTGTATCTATTTTTGTGGCTTGTAAATTCTGTTTGATGTTAACATATTTACTAATAAAAATAAATACATAAAATTTAAGTAAAATATTTGTGACTGATAATGAAAATATTACTTATCAAATCTTGAAGGATGAACCTAAAATCAGGGAAATAGACAGCTTTAACATGTTATTTTTAAAATGCTAATTATTAGCCAGCGGTGGTGGTTCACACTTTTAATCCCAGTACTTGGGAATCTGAGACAGGAGGATTGCAGGTTCGAGGACAACCTTAGCAATATAGCGAGACTCTCAGCAACCTAGTGAGACCATGTTTTAAAATAAAATAGAGCTGGGAGTGTATCTTAGAGGTAGAATGCCCCTGGGCTCAATCCCTAGTAATACACACACACACACACACACACACACACACACACACACACACACACACGACTATTAATGATATAAGCAACCAGTTTAAAAAGTTAGTAAGATAAAAACAATTTTGGTTTTTATCTTACTAACTCAAGGAAAGAAAGAATGCAGACATAATCCTAAGGATGAAAATAAATGTATGGCAAAGTTATCTACAAAATAGATATTAACAACTAACATTAAATTAAAACAGACATATCAGAGATTAAAAATAAGATACCATAGTAATATTATACCAATAATTGCAATAATTGGAGAATCCAGGTAAAATGAACAAATTTCTAGGAATATATACAACACCAAAAGAAGAAACAGAAAGCTAAAATCTAATTAAAGAAATAGAATAGTTAAACATCTTTCTGTAAAGAAAACACGAAGTTCATATGATTTTACAGGTGGGTTTTTAAAAAATCTCCCAAGGGATAGATGATTCTTGCCTTTCATAAACTCTTCCACAAAATAGAGAAAAAGAAAAATATGCTAAAATGAATTTAAATGTCATTATCAGATTGATCCCCAAAGACAACAGGGATAGGAAAAGAAATAAAATTTCCAGACCGACTAACTTATAAACACAGTCAGAAAAATTTTAAAATAAATGATTGGCAAACCACATCTATCCATGCATAAAAATAAAATATATAAGTTGTAGTGAATGCAAGGAAAGTTTAACACTTGTAATAATTCACAAATGCCAATACCTATCCAATTTAAATGAAAAGGAAAAATTTTTGAACTATAAAAATTTACCAAAATTGAATGGAAAACATGAATCATCCTATAACCATTAGAAAAAAGGAAATTCTAGTCAAAAATCTTTCCAGAAATGAAATATCAAGCCCAGATGGCGCTACTGGTCAGTTCCAGTAAATATTTAAAAAACAAGTAACACACGCTTGCGTTGGATCTTTCAGAGGAAAGGAAAAGCTGCGAGGTCAGCACCTCGATTTCTGAGGCTAGCGCAGCAGCGACTAGACACGTGCCAAAGAGATTGCAAACGACAACAACCTTGGTTCACTCTCTCAACAACTACTAGCAAATCAGTCACAAATTAAATCCAGTGACAACACAGTCTAATCAAATAGGACAGAACATAAGGTTGGCATGACAAAAATAACCTAAAATATAATTTACTACATTGAGGTATTTAAAGAAAAAATCATTACGATAATCTTTTTGTTTTTGTGGTACTCACGATTGAACCCAGAGGCATTCTACCTCTGAACACACTCAGCCCTTTTTATTTATTTTGTTTGGAAACAGGGTCTCACTAGATTGCTGAGAGTTTTGCTAAATTGCTGAGGCTGGCCTTGAACTTTCTATCCTCCTGTCTTAGTCTCCCAAGTACTGAGATTACAGGTACGCGCACCACTATGCCTAGAAATAATCTTGATGCCCAGAAAAGTATTTGATAAAAATTCACTGACATTTTCATGTGCTTATTATAGTTCAATTAAAAAGTTAATTTTTTTAAAAAAGTTAATTTTAAAATAATAAACAAATCTAATGATAGAAATTCCTAGCTAAAAGAGAACATTCTTAATCAGAAAAAAAGATATTTGTTAAAAACTCAGTGAATTTCATTTATTTTTTTCATTGTGAAGTTTTAAAATATCCCTTTTAAAACCAGGAAAAAGGCCAGGTGTGGTGGTGCATGCTTGTAATCCTAGTACTTGGGAGGCTGAGACAGGAGGATCGCAGGTTCGCAGCCAGCCTCAGCTACTTAGTGAGGCCCTCCGCAACTTAGTGAGACCCTGTTTCAAAATAAAGAATAAAAAAAAAAAATAGGGCTGGGGTATAGTTTGGAGGTAGGATGCCTCTGGGTTCAATCCCCAGTACCGCAAAATAAAATAAAATAAAATTAAATAAAATTAAACCAGGAACAAAAAAAGAATGCCTATTACCATAACTTATATTTGCAAGTACACAAGAAAGATAAGAAAATGCGAGCTGGGGGTATGACTCAGTGGTAGACTTCTTGCTGCCTGGCAAGCATGAGGCCCTGGGTTCCATCTCTGATACGACAAAAACAAAACAAAGGAAGAAGAAATAAATGAAAGAAAAGAAAAAAACTATCTTTAGTCACAGATGTTACGATTAACTATACAGAAAATTCAAAATCAATGTACAAAGTATTAGAAATAATAACAGTTTAGAAAGATGCCTGAATAAAAGATCAATGTTCAAAAATCCATTCAAGCCGGATGTGATGGCGCACGCTTGTAATCCCAGTACTTGGAAGGCTGAGACAGGAGGATCAGGGTTCGCGGCCAGCCTCAGCTACTTAGTGAGGCCCTCCGCAACTTAGTGAGACCCTGTTTCAAAATAAAGCATAAAAAACAGGGCTGGGGAGTGTAGCTTGGAGGTAGAACGCCCCTGGGTTCAATCCCCAGTACCACAGTAAATAAATAAATAAATAAATAAATAAATAAATAAATAATAGAAATAAAGCTATCAAAAGATGTGCAAAACTTTAAGAAAAAAATATGAGCTCTTCTGAAAGACAGTAAAGCAGATCTAAATAGCCAAGCGCGATGTCATGGTGAAGGAAGGTCTCCCTACCAGTTCCCAGACTGACCTACAGCATCAAGATGAGGTGGCTCAAAGTGTAAAGAAAAGCCGGGCATGGTGGCGCACGCTTGTAATCCCAGTACTTTGGGAGGCGGAGACCGGAGGATCCGGGTTCGAGGCCAGCCTCAGCTCTCTCTGTCTCTGTCTCTGTCTCTCTCTCTCTCTCTCTCTCTCCCCCTGTCTCTCTCTCTCTCTCTCTCTGTCTACTTAGTGAGGCCCTCTGCAACTTCGTGAGACCCGGTTTCAAAATAAAGTATAAAAAATAGGGCCGGGGGTGTAGCGCGGAGGTAGAACGCCCCTGCGTTCAATCCCCGATACCCGCAAAAAAAAAAAAAAAAAAAAGTGTAAAGAAAAGCTTTCAAGAAGCAGGGCAAGGCGAATGTAAACTGTACAGAGATGCACACAGTTCCAGGACACCCTAAAGAAGAACAAGGGGTGCAACATTCCCTGTCAGACATCTGGACCTAACCTAATGTCACTGTCGCTGACAGCACAATATTATCATGGAGAATACAAGAATTGACTAGTGGAAGAGAACTGAAACAGGCTCACATTGGACAAAGCTGGCACTGCGGTCTATTGGGGATGTGACCAACTACTCTAAAAATTGTGCTGAGATAACAAGTTATCCATACAGGAAAAAATGAAATCAGATCCATGCCTTCCATGAGAAAAAAAAAATCAGTTCTTTCCACTCCTAGGTCTATATCCAAGTGAAATAAAATATATGTCTACAGAAAACTTGACCATGAATATTCATAGCAGCATTGTTCATAATAGCCCAAAGTGGGGACAACAAAATGTCTATCAACTGATGAATGGATAAATATAATATATCCACACAATGGAATATTATGCAACAACAAAAAGGAATGAAGAATACCTGCTACAACATGAATGAACCTCAAAAACATATTGAGTGAAAGCCAGTCATCACATACTGTATTATCCAATTTACATTAAACATAAAATTTCTAAAAAGGTATCTTCAGATAGAAATCAGGTGGTTGTCTAAGACAAGGAGGGTTGGATAGAAATGAGGGGTGACTATTACTGAGTATGGGTTTGTTGGGGAAGGTGATAAACTGTTCTAAAATTGACTGTGGTCATCTATGAATACAGTAGTCCCTCCTTACCCAGAGTTTTGCTTTCCATGGTTTCAGTTACCCATGTTCAACTAAAGTCTCAAAATATTAAATAGAAAATTGCAGAAAGAATTCATAAGTTTTAAATAGTTTTTATTATAGTACATTGTTATAACTGTTCTCTTATAAGTTATTATTATTAATCCCTTATGGTGCCTAATTTATCAATTAAGCTTTATCACAGGTATATACATAGAGGAAATCCATAGCATATAGAGTTTGGTGCTACCTATAGTTCCAGGTACCCATGGACAAGGGAGGACGATTACAAACTGACAGGCTGGATTGAACACTGTAAGTGGGTGAACGTCCTGGTATGGCAATGATGTCTCAAACTGTGATTTTTAAAAACAGATTCTCAGTGCATTCGAGACCGAGTGTAAAATGCAAAATAAAAAAATACGATGGCTTTAAGGTAAGGAAGAATTTCTTAAACATGATTCAAAGGGCACTATGCTAAGTTGAAAATATTGACAAATTAGATTACAATACAACTAAGAACAATTATTCAAAAGACAAACAAAAAAAGGATGAAAAATAAATCACAAACTGGAAGGGGAGATTTGCAACATTTGTACAGAATAAAAGAATACTGCACAGAATTTCTGAAGTACAATTTCTGAAGTACAATTTCTGAAGCAACAAATAAAAGATAAACCCAATAGAAAAATGAGCGAAATACATGACCAGTCACTTCAAAAAAGGCAAAGCTTTAATGGCAAACGTATGAGAAAGTGCCCAGTCTCATCAGTTATCAGAAAGAAAATTATGGCCATTTTATATCACTTTACAGTCACTATATTTGCAAAAATTAGGAAATCTGACAACACCAAATGCTGGCAAGGATGTATTATCAACCAATGGATACTCTCACACACTACTGATTTGTGCGTAAAGTGACAAAAATCTCACTATAAATTAATTTGGCAGTACCTAGAAGAGTTGAACATTTCCATAAGCTCTGTCCCAGGAATTTATAGAGACTTTCTTACACACGTGCACCAGGGACTAGATCAGGAATGCGCGCAGCAGCATTTTAAAAACAATGTCACCAGACACGTCTTAAAGGTTCATCCCCGCTGACTTCTCGTCACACAGTGGGATGTTATACCCAGCAAAATGAACTAAGCAGAGCTGCACACAAGACAACGGATAAATCCTAAAAATAAAATAGTGAATTAAAATGCTAATCAGATTACCTGCGATATGCAACTGTTTTTGTACATTTCAAAAACAGGCAAGAAAAGTTTTTAAAAATTCTGTTCAGAGAACATACATGCGGTGAAGTCATATGGAGACAGCTTGCTAGGTAACTATCAACACACACTCAGGGGCGCTGGTTACCTGTAGGGGGTGGGGGGGCAAGGCAGGAGCACAGTGCAGGAAGGCGCGCACAGGTACCGAAGCAACAACCTCCAGAAAGTTCCGATTCTTAGCCTGAGCGGTCAGTCAGTCCATGATGTCCGTAGGTTGTATGCATTAGTACTTAAATATTATTTATGCCAAATATTCTTTGTATGTATCAGATTCTAGATAAACATTTTTAAAAAGACGATGCAAAGGTTTTAAGTGCAGGTGACAGAGAGAATGTCATTAACAAAGGAATAATTTCTTATATTTTAATACAGCAATTATTTTTAATGTCCTGGCTCTTAATTTATTATAGAGATGCAGGCATTCTATGATAATTTTTCTTTTTGTTGTGAATATTTCACAGG